>SMSQ01018731.1:37371-52610 GCA_019453375.1 Ctenoplectra terminalis | reverse complement strand
ATAAAAAAAAAAAAAAAAAAAAAAAAAAAAAAAAAGAAGAAAGGTTATTACCTGCCGCACCATGCGGTCGCTAAAGACTCTAGTGCGACTACGAAGGTAAGAGTAGTTTACGATGCCTTAGCAAAGAGTAGCTCAGGTACAGCATTAAATGACACACTATTAGTAAGCCCTACGATTCAGGATACATTATTTTCAATCATACTTAGATTTCGCATATATACATACTTACTAACGGTCGACATAGAAAAAATGTTTAGACAGATAAAGGTACATACAGAGGACAGAATCTTTCAGAAAATTTTATGGCGAGATTCAATGGATAAATCGGTTCAGACATACCGATTAAACACAGTTACTTACGGCACTGCGTCAACACCATTTTTGGCAATTCGTTGTTTGAGAGAATTAACACAGAACGAATCAAAGCGTTTTTCTATAGCGGCAGAAATATTCGCCAGAGATTTTTACGTAGACGATTTATTAATAGGAGCGCCTAGCTTTAAGGCCGCGGTAAAACTTCAAGATGATTTAATTGCAGTTGCAAAATTAGAAGGTTTCAATTTGTGACAGTGAACCTCTAATGACACAAGATTAATTGCTGAGTTACCAACTGAACAGTTGCAAAATTCATTGTGCCTAGTTCCTTCAGAGACCAAGAAAACATTAGGAGTATTTTGGAATCCAGCTAGCGATAATATAATTTGTACAGTAAAACAATTACCGGAGCAACAATATCTTACCAAGAGAGTGATTTTATCACAAATATCTCAATTATTTGATCCACTCAGTTTGTTGGGACCTGTGATTATAAAGGCCAAGATTGTTATGCAAGCAGTTATGGAAAGCTGCTATTGGCTGGGATGAATCTGTTCCCCAGGTCATAAAGCAATCGTGGTTAGAGATTAGGAACGAATTATATTTATTAAACAATTTTTCCGCGTCGCGAAGGATTGCTATTGATCAACCGATACAGCTACAACTCCACGGGTTTTGTGATGCCAGTGAGAGCGCGTATGGCGCATGTATCTACATACGATCTATCAATAAGTATCAAAAACACGCAGTATACTTGTTGTGTGCCAAATCTCGGGTTGCACCAGTGAAAATTCTACCTTTGCCGTGTCTAGAACATTGCGCTGCCATACTATTTGTAAAGTTGTATAAGGGAATTACAAAATCAGATTAGTTTTAACGAGGTGAGATTTTTGTCGGATTCAAGTATCACTCTTCATTGGATTAAAACCGCTCCTCATTTACTCAAAACATTCGTCGCTAATAAAGTTAGTGAAATTCAAACGGAAACTGAACCTCAAAATTGGTTTCACGTAATCACCACAAACAATCCAGCAGACTTCATATCTACAAGGACAATTACCTTCTCAGTTTCTGAAAAACACTGTGTGGTTAAATGGGCCACGTTGGTTAGCTACAGATAAATCTTATTGGCCAATTAGTGCTATAGATAAAATCGAAATACCGGAACAGAAACGATTCATAGCGTTGCCCACTTATCCAAATGCAGGGGACCTACATCAGCGATATTCACCCATTGAGCTTTTAAACAGAGTAGTTGCATATATTTTTCGTTTTTACAACAATGCAAGACACAAGGATAATAAACTAAAGGGAGCATTGACAATCGCAGAAATTAGTAGCGCACATAATCGCATCATTAGATTACTACAACTCGAAGCATTAGTAGGAATTTTTAGTAGGACCGATTAGTAGAAAAAGTAAATTAAAGAATTTAAACCCATTCGTAGACAATAATTCGCATTTTAAGAGTCGGGGGCCGATTAAGGCACGCACCCATCAGATATTCCCAGAAACACCCCATCGTGTTGCCGCACAAGCATCACGTTACAGAGTTAATTGTAAGACAGGCACATTTACAATCTTTTCACTCTGGTACACAAGGCACATTGTACGCTGTTCGGCAATAATATTGGCCATTAGCTGGTAAAAGCGCAACCAAACAAATAATACACAATTGCATTCGCTGCTGTAAACTTAACTCTAAGATACCACAATATATAATGGGAAATTTACCTGAAAGTAGAACTATAGCGACAAGACCATTCGAAATTATAGGAATCGATTACTGCGGACCCTTGCTCATAAAAGAAAAGAAATTTCGTAATTCCAATAAATTGAAAGCTTACGTGGCAGTCATTGTCTGTTTTACCACAAAGGCAGTACATTTAGAACTAGCAACTAATTTAACCTCGGAATCATGTTTGGGGGCACTCAAGCGATTCTTCGCAAGAAGAGGAAAACCCCGTCAGATATACTCAGACAACGCCACTAATTTTGTCGGCGTGAAAAATGAAATCATGCAGACTCGCGCATTTTTAGCATCAGAGGAATTCAAAAACAAAACCCAGCGCTTTCTAACAAAAGAGCGTATTGAGTGACATTTCTTTCCACCCCGCTCCCCGCACTTCAGCGGCGTTTGGGAAACTGCAGTAAAATCCTTCAAAAGGCAGTTATATAGAACAGTAGGTGATACAATGTTTACGTATGAACAATTTTACACACTGATAGTTGAGATCGAAGCCATTCTCAATTCTCGTCCTTTAACGGCTCTGTCCCCTGACCCCAAAGATTTCTTTGCCTTAACACCCAGCTATTTCCTAATAGGTGATTCGTTGACAAGCCTACCCGAACACGACCTTGAAAATATATCGAATAATAAACTGTCACTCTGGCAACATATCCAAAAGATGAGGCATCACTTTTCGAACAGATGACAAAAGGAATATTTGTAGGAACTCCACACAAGGACAAAATAGCACATTGGAAATCCATCATACTTCAAAGAAGGTATCCTGGTGACAATGAGGGAAGACAACAGCCCACCCCTTCATTGAAAGCACGGACGAGTTATCGCCATCCACCCAGGAGAAGATGGTGTCATTCGCGTGGCAACGGTACAAACACCGCAGGGCGTGTACAAGCGGAGCGTAAAGAGACTCGCACCATTGCCAATCGAGCCTACCTAGTATATATTACAAATATTGTACAAATCATTAGTTCCTAATTACATTTAATTAGACATATAAGACACACCGATACCTCTGCTCCTGTATATATACACAACATCATTTATTTTAACTGTATTAAGAATCCAAAGCGAACACACTAATTTTGAACGCAGCCGTTCAAAGCGGGCAGCATGTTAAGTCGTAAAATGCCCCAGATTAGGCATCCGAGAGAGACGAAATTGTTTTACGAGCCCTCCTCGGAAAAACCTTCACACCTAGACATCACGCGCGCCTGACCGAAGCAACCGAGGCCAGATACCGTTATATTTCATACGATAGAACAAAATTTGTAAACATTTTCCCACTTTCACCAAGTCGTCACTTCCCACACTCACTACCTTAGACACATCCGTACCAAGAATCATCTAACGGGAAATACAATCTATCCAGTCCATACACACTGAAAATCCAATAACAGCAGAGACAACATTTATAAAAGACCATACACGAGCACTCATTAGACATTATTAAAAATTCAAACTTCAAACACATTCAACAAGCAAACACTCTTTCGAGTCACAACCGAATTTCGTAGATACGCGTCAATAAAGCAAACATTTTGTACATCACGCAATCGTTACGAAATAAAACACTTTACAGTCCACACAAATTTGTAAAAAGGGTTTCAGTTAGACCACAATCTCTGATTGGAAAGCCCGCGTCATTTAATCGTAGCGAACCAAACCGTCAATGCTGTGACGCACAACAAATGTAAACCACACGCTGGATTTCCTTTGGAGGTTACCAACACAATTATAAAGCCCGGTATTGCTGTCAGACTGCGTTTACGAGGAAAGGATGAAAGCGGGAATATCTCAGCTCCTAATTGCAGTATCTGCACTCTGGAAACACTGTTTTGCTAGTTATAACGTACTGAATGTGAAACACACGCTGGATTTTCCTTTGAGGTGACCTACGCAATTAGTAAGCCTGGTACTTCTTTCAGAACTACGTTTTCCAGGAAAGGATGATTACGGCAATATCTAGGCTCCTAATTGCAGTATCTGCACGCTGGAAACGCTCGTTTTACTTGTTATAACGTACTGAATACGAAACACACGCTGTATTACCTTTGGAGGTGACCTACGCAGTTATAAATTTCGTTATTTCCTTCAGAACTTCGATTTCGACGAAAGGATGAAAGCAGGAATATCTCGGCTCCTAATTGCAGTATTACAACTCTGGCGTCATCTGCCGAACATGCTCGAGAAGTATGACCAAACGCCGAATGAACCTCAGACCTCGGAACAGCACATTAATCATGGATAAGAAACATAGCATAAGTAGGAGCCCTTCCAGCCGGCTAAGTTAGTCTTAAGTTTGCCTCAACGCTGTATATTACTCTGTAATAAATCAAAAGTTTAATAGTCTATGTCTTTCGCTTTCATTTTCTTATGACATTTTGGCGATCCTGCCAGGATCAGCTAAATTCAGTTAAACGAAATTACGTATTTCGGACTAGGTGTCTACACCGAAGACCCGGCTGATTCCGCGGACCATCCATTCGAGGAATACCTGACACTCACGCTGATTTCGAAGGTCTGACCTACGGATCAGCCCTTGCAATGGCGAAATCACAAAGGTGAGAACACTCTGGATTCCTTTACTAAATACCGCGTAAAACGCAATAGCTTCTCAAGTGAAAGTAGTCAAGACTCAATTAAAAGTAAGCAAACGAAGAAAACGAGAAAAGAGTACAAGAAATCGAGACCCTCGGAAAAAGCCTCGTCAGTATGAAAATGGGGGAGGATACCGTCATGACAAATGACTTCACCTCCATTGCATCCAACCACCAAGAAAATGGAACAATAAGGGGTGGCACACAGCAACAGCTGCCCTCAGCACCACCAGAAACTGATGACAGAGGACGCAGTAAGATATATCCCTACCCCCAACGGAGACGATGACGTAGGAGTAGAAGACTTTATCAAAGAGGTACGTGCACTTAGGGCAATGTGTACAGAACAAGATCTGCTACTAAAAGCAATCAAGGTTGAGTAGGTAACGGGTAAAGCCGCACAAAGCATCGGAAATATACCCATCGATAACTATTCCGACCTATACGAGACGCAACGGACAAACGTGGCAACACAAGCCACAAGTGACGAATACAACGAACAATTGAGAGAGGTCAAACAAGGAGCAACGGAAAGCGTTCAGAGTTTCAACATACGATTCAGGCGAGTATTAAACAAACTGATATACGCAATAACGAATGAGTACCCACAAACGATAACTAGACGTGTGATGATTGAAGCTGCCATGAAGAGAGTGACGAGAATTTACATCAACTGTTTAAACCGAGAAATCAGGCACATGATCTTTACCAGTAAACCAAGCAGCCTGACCGAAGCAGCGAAAAAAGCCGCTAACGTAGAGCGATATCTCCGAGTCAAGAAAGACATGAGTCATATAGACGCATAAGCAGAACAAAACGACCAAGTACGAGGTACCAAATGGAACGACCAAAACAACGATATGAGCAACCACGCGCAAGTACAAACGTCACAAAGCAAATGGTGAGAGGAACGAACAGTTTCAACCGAACAGAACGGAAATTTTTGGCAGAAAGAATACAGCTAAAATGTTTTAAATGCAATCAAATCGGACATATTGCGAACCAATGCTCAAATTTCCACGTACCCAGCCAGCGAACCAACCACCGCGGCGAGTCACCAACATAGAAACGGGCGACCAGAACGAATACGCGTCAATGCAACGACTGGAAAATTACCAACCGCAACCTTTAGGTCTACAAGAGGACTACGAAGATACCTCGTCGACACAGACTTAACGAAACATACGATCACCCTAAAAGAAAAGAAAATTACCAACGTAAAATCATACCGACCACCCGAATGTCATAAACAGGAGATAGACCGACAAATGACTGACATGTTAACCCATTTGCATCATCGGTCTACTTCGGTTGCCGTGCTTAAAAATCAGAACCGAACAATAGACGACTGACCCGTATCACCGCGCGCTTTTGGACATATGGGTGTGAAACCGACGTTGAAAAAATTTATGGATTTAAATCACATATTCATTTTCTGTCACATCTGAAGAATATTTAGCAACTGGTAATAAGAAACAGAAATAACAAATAAAAAACTTATAAACAAGTAAGAAACAGTCGCATGTTCGCGAAATATTCCGCGCTTGGTGATAGTAGAGAGTCGCGGCTTGCAGAATATTCCGCGCTTGGTGATAGTAGAAAATCGTGACTCGCGGAATATTGCTTGGATGCAAATGGGTTAAAAAAAAGGAATAATTGAAGAATCCGACTCACCATACAATTCACTTGTATGGGTAGTTCCAAAAAAAGCAGACGCATCGGGCAAACAGAAATGGCGAATTGTCATAGACTTCAGACGATTAAACGAGCTAAGTGACCAAGACGCATATCCTTTACCTGATATAGACGATATTCTATCACAATTAGGAAACGCAAAATTCTTCTCCGCCCTTGACTTATCCTCAGGATTTCACCAAATCCCTATGGATCCCAATTCAAAGTAATATACCGCATTTAGCACACCTCAAGGACACTTTCACTATAATAGAATGCCATTTGGACTTAAGAATGCATCAGCAACTTTCCAGAGAATGATGGACACTGCATTAAGGGGACTAATCGATAAACACTGTTTCGTGTATCTAGACGGTATAGTAATATTCGGCAAATCAATCGAAGAACACAACAGAAATCTGGCAATTGTATTACAAAAGCTTCGAGAACTCGGACTAAAAGTACAACCAAATAAATACGAATTTCTCAAACAGGAATTAGAATACCTCGGACACATAGTAACCAGCCGACGGAGTAAAACCAAACCTTAAGAAAATAGAAGCAGTAAGAAAGTTTAAAAAACCAACCACACATACAGAAGTAAAATCATTTTTCGGATTAGAAGGCTACTACCGTAAATTCATAAGAAACTTTTCAAAAATAGCAAAACCATTGACAGACTTGACACAGAAAGACACACCATTCCATTGGACAAAAAAACAAGAAATCAGCTTCAACACTTTTAAAGATAAACTTTGCAACTCACCAGTACTGACATACCCAGACTTTACTAAAACATTTACGCTCACGACTGACACGAGTAATGCAGGGATAGGAGCAGTATTGTCACAAGACGGACACCCTTGATGTTACATTTCTGGAACTATAAATACACCAGAACGAAATTACTCGACCACAGAAAAGGAACTTTTAGCAATAGTATGGGCAGTGAAAAGACTAACGCAGTACTTACTCGGACGAAAATTCATCATAAGAATAAATCACCAAGCATTGAGATGGTTAAATAATTGCAAAGACCCATCATCCAGGCTAATACGATGGAGACTGAGACTTGAAGAATACCAATACGAAATTGAGTACACAAAAGGGAAAGACAACACAGCCGCTGACGCACTATCACGAGTACACGCTATTACGAGACAACAAATTATTACCCAACCAATATTGTTGAATCACGACAAGTTATTTAATGAATGGGAAAAAAGTGACGAATTACCGAAACTTTTGAAAATACTTTTGTACCAAACAGAAAGAATTTTTACCAACTAACAAGGACCTAATTAGGAAACTACAACAGAGTTAAATGGTTAACGAAACTTTACCAAATTATACGACGGAACAACAAGATAGGAATAGGCGACGGAAGCTTTACGGAAACAGAGAAGAATACCATAAAACGGATGTTAATGTACTTTAATGATAAAGTAAAGGAATTGCAATTCGCATGGGAACTAATACAAGAATTCAGTGAGGAAGAGATAGAAGAAATTGTAGAAGAAAATCACGAGAAGTTAGGTCACCCCGGAATACAGAAAACATACGAAAGGATAAAAGAAAAATATAGAATCCCCGAACTAACGAAGAGAATAGAAGAAAAGATAAAACATTGTGATACATGTCAAAAAGAAAAGTTAACAAGAATTAGAGCCAAAGAAGAACCCACTGTAACGGACACACCAGTAGAATCTAACGAAAAAATAGCTATGGATCTCCTAGGACTGCTACCAAAAAGAAGAAGAGGAAACCAGTATATATTGAGTATACACGACGAATTAACCAAGTACCTTGTAATGATTCCAATCAAAACCCAACAGACAGAAACAATATGGAACGAATTATTAGATCGGTACATTTACATATTCTCAGCACCAAAGAAGATACTAAGAGATCAAGGACAGAATTTTATAAGCGAACTAATGCAAAGGTATGAAGAGGCATTCTGAATCAAACACATAAAAACGACAAGTTTCCACCCTCAGTCGAATAGCAGTTTAGAAAGAACGCACTCTGTAAATAAAGAATATGATTAAAACCACGACTAAAGACAGAGGCGAGGAATGGAACTAAGTATTGAACTTCTGCAGTTTAGCATACAATACGATAGTGCATGAATCTACGGGATTCACACACTTTGAATTAACCTTTGGATACAAAGCCAATCTACCCTCATCCTTAACCCGACAATCCGGACGAACATACGAGGTAGCATTTAGAAAAAGAGAATGGGACTCTAGATTGAAACAAGCTCGCGAGACATTGATAAAAAGTAAGCAAAGGTATAAACGAGACCAAGAAAGAAAAATAATAAAATCACAAACGGTATTTAGGGAACGAGATAATGTTCTGATTGACCCCACGCACTTCAACGTGGCGTCAGGCACATTAAGCTGCATTGACCTTTCCATTTGCTCTCCTGATGTTGCGATTCAAATTGATTGGCAAGTCTCCTCTGAACTCCTGGACAGCGACCACTTTCCGATTTTCTTAAATGTAGAATGTAACACCAGTGCTACAAATATTAACTCACCCAGGTGGAAATTCCATAAAGCCGACTGGACCCAGTATCAAACTTTAATCGATAGCAATGTCGATGGGCTGGAAACACCAAATGAAACTAATGCTCATCTCATCAATATTCTAGTTCAAAATTTTACCGATTCAATCTTACAAGCAGCCTCTCGAGCTATACCTCAAACAAAAAGTAATAAACAGAAAAAGAATGTCCCTTGGTGGAACAATGACTGTGAAGTGGCTATTAAAAGCTACAAACACGCCTTTAACGTCTACAAGCGCCATAATACTGAATTAAATAAAATAAGTTATAAGAAACTTCGGGCCATTGCAAGAAAAATCATTAAGCGGAGCAAAAAACAATCGTGGATCGATTATGTTTCCAAACTATACCAAAATGTTTCTTCTGCCGAAGTTTGGAATAAACTGAAACGTGTAAACGGAAATTCAAAACATTTTGAAATTAGGACTATCATCGCATCGAATAACTCGATTATCTCAAATCCGGTCGACATAGCAAATTGCTTTGCCAAAACCTTTGCCAACAATTCAAGTGATGACAATTTCAGTCAAGACTTTCGTAACTACAAACAATCTTTTCTGGAAGAGGTACGTATTGACAGACGACGCGAAATATCTGAATCTGTACCTGAGCTAAATGTTAAAATTAGTATTGAAGAACTGCGGGAATCTCTGTACAAGTGTAAAAACTCCAGTCCCGGGCCTGATATGATACCGAACATTTTTATTAAGAAACTTCCCACAAAAGCACTTCATTATCTATTAGACATATTTAACTGTATTTGGTGCAACAATGTTTTCCCAAAACAATGGAACGAAGCAATTGTAGTAACAATCCCTAAGCCGGATAAAAAGAAGAATCTCATTGGAAGCTACAGACCTATCGCTCTAACATGTTGCTTATGCAAATTAATGGAAAAAATTATAAATAAGCGACTCAGATGGTTCCTGGAGAGCAACAATCTCTTATCTGTTCACCAAAGTGGGTTTCGGCAACATCGCAGTACCTTGGATAGTCTTGTCACCTTGGAATCCAGCATTTGGGAAGCTTTTGCAAATAAGCTCCACCTTATTGCAGTCTGTCTTGACATTGAAAAGGCGTATGATATGGTCTGGAGGGATAGAATCATCGGTATACTTAGAAACTTTAAGCTAAATGGAAATATTTTAAATTTTACGACCAATTTCCTCAAATCTCGGTCCATTCAAGTTCGTATAAATAGTACCCTGTCTGAGAAAACATTTATTAAAAATGGAGTTCCTCAGGGATCCGTACTTAGTGTCGCATTCTTTCTTCTGGCAATCGACGCAATTTCCAACACTATTAAGGCACCGGTTAAATGTACCCTGTTTGCCGATGACTTTACTCTATTTGTTTCCGGAAAAAATATGAAAACATCGGAAGATATCATGCAAGAAACCTTAAATCAAATCAGTACATTTTCAGCTAAAACAGGCTTTAAATTCTCCGAATCTAAGTCGAAGGTTATAGTCTTTAACAGAAGTTATTCGAAACAGGAAAACCCAACCCTACGACTAGGTAATCGTATCCTTTCGTTATCCAACCAAATTAAAATTCTCGGCCTTATTTTTGACAGCAGGCTTTCGTGGTTACCACATGTCAGTCAACTAAAGGATAACTGTACTAGAAGTCTCAATATTTTGAAAGTAATAGCTTCGAAAAATTGGGGAGCAGACTTTCAAGTTTTAATTACAACGTATAAAGCCCTAATTAGATCTAAAATTGACTATGGCTCGATAGTCTATAATTCTGCGAACACGGCTACACTCAGGAAGCTCGACGCAATTAACAACAGTGCTGCAAGAATAGCAACTGGAGCTTTTTGCACTAGTCCTACTCACAGCCTGCTATGCGAGGCAAATCTTGTTCCACTCTACTACAGAAGAATGCAACTTACTCTTTCGTACGCCATAACTAGTTCTGCAGTCCCACATAACCCAACGAGGAAGACTCTATTTTCGAATAAATTTATTGATCTTTTAAATCGGAAAACTAAATTACCAAAACCAATTAACATGCGTATCCTCCACATATTAAAAGAGTTAAATGTGGCATTAGTCGACACCTTTCCATGCAAAGAATTCGAAATACCTCCCTGGCTTTTGAAAATCCCGAGACAAATCACCTTCGACTACTGTTCAAAGAAAAATGATAACCAAACTCTCCTGAAATCCTTATTTCTGGAAAGCACCAGCAGATATTCTGATTACATTAAAATCTATACTGATGGGTCTAAATCCAAGCATGGGTCTGGTTGCGGAATTGTGACTCCTAACGGAGATATGCGGTGGAAGCTTCCAGATGTTTTCTCAGTTTTCTCCTGTGAGGCATATGCAATATTAGAAGCACTAAAGTACATAGATGCAGTCAACAATAAAGACAGCAAATACGTTATTTTCACAGACTCCAAGAGCACTCTTGCAACCTTAGAAACTACCAATTCAAGGAATCCAATCATTAAACAAATTATTGAAACATACAACGTAATTTTATCAAACAATAAAGCTACAGAGATTCTTATCGGATGGGTCCCGTCCCATATAGGGATAAGAGGGAACGACAGAGTGGATCAAATCGCTAAAGAGGCTGCTAACCAGCACTGCCAAAGTTTATGTATTCCAGCTTTTCACAAGGAAATCCTACCATCCCTCTACAAAACTATAAAAAACCATTGAAATATGGCCTGGAAAAATTCACACGTTACGTATATGCATAGTATCAGGAATAATATCTATGAAAGAAGCCCCGCTTTTCTGTTTAATAGGAAGCAGCAAACCACACTGACAAGAGTACGAATCGGCCATACTAATTTTTCTCACGCATATTTGATCAAAAAAGAAAACCCTCCAATACGCAGCAGTTGCAACTCTAGGAACTCTATCCATCGTATCACGACATCGTGCCCGGCGTATGAAAATGAAAGGAAAATATTTCAAATAAAGGAAGACACTAAAGACCTTACTAGAATCGTCAAATCGTGTAAAAAGCTGCTTAGTTTTTTGAAACATGTAAATCTTCTGCACCTAATTTAAGTTTTGATCCAATATGGTATTACCTAGTCTAATGATCACTTTCGTCTTGCACTGGGACTGTATCCCAGTCATCCATCTGCTTTACACATGTCTGAAGTGAAATTTACTTCATTGGTTTCGTATTGAATCAACGTTTTCAGTCGGGTTGATGCAACTTTAAAAATAAAATTAAAAAAAAAAAATGTTCTGATTCACAATGATCACAAGGAAAATAAGTTAGATACAGAATGATTAGGACCGTACGAAATAATCGAAGTAAAAATATCATATTACGTATTAAATATTGACGGTACCCATAGGAAAGTTCATGGTAACAGATTAAAATACTATTTTCCAGGGCGATCACCATTGCAACCATCCACTTCGTAGGATGTTTAGAAATTTTACCCCTAAGAGAAGGATCTATTTTTCACGAAAGAATAGACAAAGGATACATATACACTAATGAAATAAATATATATGTAAGAGTAGATATTGATAAAGTATTTACCCGTCTGAACGATGTTAAACTCTTTATCACAACGATATATAAACATTGTAAAGGAAACTTTAAGTATAGTAATGAGCTCGAGTTATTGAATAATAGAATTGTCAAACTGGATAATTTAACTATGCATTTGAGAATAACAGCATATAATAGATATAAACGCGGACTTTTGAACATAATTGGATCAATTTCTTAAAATCTATTTCGAACTTTAGATAACGACGATATAGAATTAATAAATAAAAACATTGAACAACTGTTTGATCTTGATGAAAATAACCAACTAAAAACAATTGTAGGAAACCAAACAGGTTTAATACGAAAAATTACTGATTCAGACGGACTTATCGGAGATAGAAAGACTAAACTCAGATTCGAAAACGCTTGAACAAAGATTAAATAAGGATGAACTCTTAACTGAAATGGTAATAAAAGCAGAAGGTCGCATGTACGACTTACAATTTTCTCATAATGAATTACTCAACGCAGTTATATTAGGAAAACAAGGGATTATAAGCTCACAAGTAATTGACCGAGACGTGTTTATGTTAAATTATGATAAGGTACTGGAACATAGGACATTTAGTACAGCGATAGGACGAAAAAAAGAAAATTTTCAATTCATCTTAGATATAGCTGCTATGCGTCTGTTCACAATAAACGACAAACTATTCTTCAAAATAAGTATTCCAATACACTTAGATGTAGAATGGGACATAGACCGTTTATATCCCATTCCACTAAAGAAAGGGAACACTTTCTTTGGACCAGCAATAAAAAAAATCAGATATACTTTTTAGCCGGATTAATTTATATGAATGTCGACGACACGTACACGAGTAAATTTTTCAAAAACAAAGCAGGTATAACCATGTGTAAGCAAACACAACCAGTACACGATAGAAAATCAAAACATGATTACCAATCAGAGATAATTAATTTTGGAAATAGCGTCAACTTATGCGAACTTATAGCCTTCAAAATAAATGATATCACATTTATTCTATTCGAAACAGAAAATCAATTTATAGCCATACCCAAAAAAATGATTCGAAATCAATGCCATATGTGGAAGTATCAAGAAACTTAGCAAACCATCTTTATTAAAATGAGATCAAGAATGTGATATAATCTATAATAGTGAACACATGCGAATCGGGGAAACAAAGATCGACATACGTTACGAAGAACACGATAAGAAGATCAAATTAAACAATAGTACCAATTATGACCTTTTACTAGAACAATTAGAAAATAACCGAAAACCAACTAACAACATAAGGGGATACAAAGACACGCCAAATTCCATAGAAAACAAAATATCTGGTTTAACTTTTGCACATAGGATTAAAAATATTCAAACATGGGGAATATCATTCCACCAGATAGCTGGGTACATCATAGCCCTAGGAATAATAACAATCTGAGGACTAAAAAAATTCGGAATATTCGATTGCATCCAGAAATGTTTACCCAGTAAATTTTGTTTCCACCTACTATGCTGTAAGATTAAGTCAAATAAGATAGAAAATAATATCACATCAACACCAAGCATACCAACTAGTTCATATCAAACACCACAACCGCAACCAAGTGAGTGCAGGATACTCATAGAACCCAGCAGGATGAGATTCCACAAATCTATACTAACACAATAACATTCTGGAGGACCAAAAATAATCTAAGAAGGGGGGTATGTCATCCGCCAAACATGCTCGAAAAGTATGAGCAAACGCCGAATGTACCTCAGACCTCGGAACCGCACATTAGTCATCGATAAGAAATATAGTATAAGTAGAAGCCCTTCCAGTCGCCTAAGTTAGTTTTAAGTTTGCGTCAACGCTGTGTATTACTCCGTAATAAATCAAAAGTTCAATAATCTACGTCTTTCGCTTTCATTTTCCTGTGACACTGGAAACGCTGTTTTCCTCGTTATAACGTACTGAATGTGAAACACACGCTGAATTTCCTTTGGAGGTGACCTACGCAGTTATAAATTCCGAAATTTCCATCAAAACTGCGTTTTCGAGGAAAGGATTAACACGGCAGTATCTCGGCTCTTAATTGCAGTATCTCAACTCTGGTAACGCAATTTTTCCTCGTTATGAATGTGAAGCACACGCTGGATTTCATTTTGGGGAGACGTAGGCAGTTAAAGGTCCATTATTTCCTTCAGAACTGGGTTTTCGAGGAAAGGATGAAAACGGCAGTATCTCTTCTTCTAATAGCAGTAACTTCATTCTGGAAACACAGTTTCGCTCAAAATTACGTTAATAAAGTGAGATATACGCTTCTGAGATAACATATCAAAGAAAGGATGAAAACGAAAACAGCTCTTTTCCTCGTCTGTATAGCGGGTGCAGGGGTGTACCTCGAGCTTGATGGAGAGGGAGAGGCGTATCGTTTGTGTAGGGTATGGGAGGGGAGTACTCAAATCCCCACCCCTTGTGATCGGTTTGGCAGTTTGTGGATGATAACACAGACGAGGTATAATATAGACCTATCGTGCAATGTAAATTCGTGTCACACGGTCCTGGGGCTACGTAGCCCCAGTTACCATTTTCGTATCACATGCGGCATTATCGGTTGCGAGTAGAATAAGACAACAGCGGTACTTAGACCGCTGAATTCTGAATTTTGTTCTGTTTTTTATTTTTTATCGCTTGGATTCTCGATCTAAAAATCTGAAAAAATTCTGTAATATGTGCTTCGCTAACGGCAATATCTCTGATCTTTTTCAGAATTGTTCATACTCTAAGATTAGATTAATTGAGCAAAAACGTGATTTTTTAATTTTACCCTTTACTAC
>SMSQ01018730.1:9098-34207 GCA_019453375.1 Ctenoplectra terminalis | reverse complement strand
TGTTGTTATTCGCCGGTTTGAATCAACTAATGCCTTTATCTTGTCTTCATCAGCTTCAACCGGTCTTCCAGAACGTGGTGCATTTTCGACATCAAAATTTCCGGATCGAATTTTGCAAACCAGTTCTGGCACTGGCGTACCGTCAACACATCTTCTCCATACACATCGGTTAATTTCTTTCCGGTTTGAACAGCATTTTTACCTTTTCTATAGTAAAAAAGTAAAATACGACGGAAATGCTGCTTATTGCTCTCCATATTTAAAAGGGCACCAACCAAAAACTACTGCCTAGAATCAAATGGACATTTTCACAAACAAACCTTGCTATATCAGCTCTCAAAACATATAATGATTATGCGGCTTAAGTGTGAAGTTGGGTGCAAAAAAATACAATTAAATCCTCTATCGGGAAAAAACGAAATTACTTTCCGAACAACCCAATACAAAACCTTAACCACTTGCGCTGGCAGCTAATTCACAGTTGTGCGTACCAAAAGAATACTCTAATTTTGTTTATTTATAATCTTGGGCAGTATAGTGTATTTAACTCTGCTTCGTTAAACGATCACAGTCGACGTGACACGCACATTATTTTTATTTTCGCGACAACTACCTACAACGACGCGTACAACGCGTCGTTCGCGACTTTGAAACATAAACATCTCGACGTGCGTGGCACGTCTTTCCAGCGCAAATGGTTAACACTAGAACTACCGGCGATTAAAGTAGACTTATTTGTATCAAAGAAATCAAAACGGTAGGTATTTGAAAAAGTACCGACAATAAGGATAACAATTCTTTGTGCATATTTTTTACAAAAAGTCATAGACAATCCCCCAAAATATTGGGTTGTCCAGAAAGTTCGTGCCGATTTTCGGCAGGTGCCATTAGAACAGCTCTGAATATGTCGGAATGATTTGAAACAAATGTGCGTACATAATATTTGTGCATACAAACACGCGTACATATTCTAAAGAGTGACACATCAGGCATCTTTGGACAAAAGTTTGGTTAGGATACATTCATTTTCGTTAGTTTTATACGCTATTAACAGTAGAACTACCGACGATTAAAATAGACTTATTTGTACCAAGGAAATCGGAATGATAAGTATTTGAAAAAATACTTATATCAAGGGTAATAATNTAATTTTGTTTATTTATAATCTTGGGCAGTATAGTGTATTTAACTCTGCTTCGTTAAACGATCACAGTCGACGTGACACGCACATTATTTTTATTTTCGCGACAACTACCTACAACGACGCGTACAACGCGTCGTTCGCGACTTTGAAACATAAACATCTCGACGTGCGTGGCACGTCTTTCCAGCGCAAATGGTTAACACTAGAACTACCGGCGATTAAAGTAGACTTATTTGTATCAAAGAAATCAAAACGGTAGGTATTTGAAAAAGTACCGACAATAAGGATAACAATTCTTTGTGCATATTTTTTACAAAAAGTCATAGACAATCCCCCAAAATATTGGGTTGTCCAGAAAGTTCGTGCCGATTTTCGGCAGGTGCCATTAGAACAGCTCTGAATATGTCGGAATGATTTGAAACAAATGTGCGTACATAATATTTGTGCATACAAACACGCGTACATATTCTAAAGAGTGACACATCAGGCATCTTTGGACAAAAGTTTGGTTAGGATACATTCATTTTCGTTAGTTTTATACGCTATTAACAGTAGAACTACCGACGATTAAAATAGACTTATTTGTACCAAGGAAATCGGAATGATAAGTATTTGAAAAAATACTTATATCAAGGGTAATAATTCTTTGTACATATTTCGTTTAAAAAATTATAGAAAATCCCTGAAAATGCGCTACTGTAAATTTATAAAATTTCCATGACCAATTACGAACCAGTCATTTTGACTGGCACGGTAGTTCTAGTGTCAAATATGGAAAAACATATATGATTTAATAAATGTATAAGAAAATTTAAATGTCTTGTGTTTGAATTTTCCATAAAAATCGGCGCGAACTTTCCGGACAACCCAATATATCATTGTAAATTTATAAAATTTTTATAAGTATAATTTAGATAGTATAATTTAACATATAGTACAATTTAACACTAGAGTGTTAAATTAAGTTCTAGTGTTAAATTATACCATCTTCTTATGATTCTACCGAACGTTTACTTCAATAAACTTTTTATTAAAAACTTAGAAGTGTCCGGTGACTTCTGTACATGAGCGTACGTTTTATTCTGATCTTATCCTAATCTTATCCTGCTTCCTGCTTGCTAAACTTAACCGCTAATCTGCCATTTTTTCTCCTTTTCCAGATCCCTTCTCTTCTTCTCTAGTTTTCTAAGCCACTCTACCGCACACTCTGTACACTTTTCATCTAGTAATTCCTCTATGCTAACTCCCCTTTCCAATTTCCTACACTCTTCTTGCCATATGCTCTAAGTTACCTAACTTATCCCTCGCATAAATCACACTGCCTTCCCTCATCCTTCTCCCAATATCTGTTCCATCTTTCTATAGATCTCGCCTGTGCCAATAACCGTCGACTCCCGTTTTTTTCCTTCCACTTTCAAATATTTGGCTAACTGTATTGTCCTTAGATATCTAAATCTTTGACAAGACTTTGACTTCTGTATTCTGTTGTAATACATTCCTTAATATTATTAGTACTATATAATTATTGTAAAATATCATATTTTTGCTCAACTTTGGGAAATTTGTAGGGAAAGATGGGGTAATTGCGAACACCTAAGGGAGATCGAATAAAATCTATGAAACTATTAGGTTGGAAACTATGAAACGGGCGTTTTTTGTTTATTCTGTGTTCAGCTATGTTCAATCTTTTGACTTTATCTATTGCACGTAAATGTTTTAACACAACACGACTAGTTCCTAATTTAGACCCAAGTGTTCGACTAGTTGTGCGTGGATCGGATTCCACGGTCGTCCTTAATTCCTCGTTATCAATACGGGCCGGTGGTCTTCCTCGAGGCTCATTCACGATACTTGAATTGTCAGAACGAAATTTTTCGAATCAATATCGAGCATTTTTTTCATCGGTGGATCCATCTCCGAATGTCTGATTAATATTTCTCGAAGCTTGAGCCGCGGTATGATTTAATTTAAACTCGTACAACAAGAGTAGATGTAAATCGCGTTTTGTTTCCATCTGATTTAGGATAGAAATAAAATAAAAATGGGATACAAAGGCGAAAAAAATTTACAAAATGAGTAAGAAGAATACCTTTGAGCTTTATAAATAAAAATATCGAGCGCACGTTGCAATGTATCTCTCTCAGTCGCAGCTGAACACAGACTAAACAAAAATCGCCCGTTTCATAGTTTCCAACCTAATACATAATTATGTGATCAACTTTTATTGCATTTCAAATTTCGGTTAGTAATCTTTGAGTTCAGTTTCATTTTCTTAAAAGATAATAATAATATCTTTCCCCCTCACTGAGTCGCTAATAACCCACAAGTGGTTGATGCGATGATGAATAATAAATTAAAAAAAAATGATAATAATAATAATAATAAAACTTTAATTTGAATAACGAAACGAAACCTTTCCTATATCGGATTTACCCCGGCCTTCTAGGAGTAATTGCGAACAGCTTCTTCGAGCAAAACCGAATGACTTGAACTAATTACGAATTTCATTGTTTGAGGCCTTATAAATTATAATCTTTGGCTTAAAATATATCATAAAATATATTTATGATCATTAAAAGAGAGCGAGGAGTGCGTGATGGTGGGAGTAGAGGGTGCACGAGAATTTTTCCGAGAATGGTAAAAATAAGAGTTGCCACCACAGCAAAATGGTAAAAGACTATTTACGACATAACGGCATTAAGACAATGAAACGGTCAGCAAACAGTCCCGATCTAAACCCCATTGAAACTTATGGGCAAAACTTAAAAAACTGATCGGGGAAAAGCCACGAAATAAAGAAGAACTTGGACAGGCTATACGAATTTCCTGGGAGGAAATCTCACCCATAGATTGTAAAAATCTTCTTAATTCAATGCCAGAACGTATAAAAGCCGTGATACGTGCACGTGGAGACATAACAAAATATTAATTCTTAAATAATTTAAATTAAAAAATCTGATCGGAAACATTTTTCCATGTATCATTTTGTTTCTTCTCTTGATTTTTTCTTCGCAATAAATGGAAGTTTGTGTTATTTTGTTGTTATTTACTCTATATACTAAACTCCTCTTTATTCCCCATTACTTTTATCCACATCTAATAGTTTTTAATAGTTCCAAAACCTGACTATTTTCAGTAAATTTCATGTTTATCCGTTCGATCGGAAACTTTCTGCCAGGGATTATTTTCTAAAGAACGAAACTACATTCCCAGAAATTTTAATCTTCATTTTTGGTTCATCTTCTCAGTATGAATAACTCTCTGCTCGCTGGTAGCACATAATACAGAACACGCTGTATATTATCGTTACGTTGTGACAGGATCCAATATTATCGGCTCTAGTATGATTGCCATTCCCGATACCTAGTGTCTCTTCTCGGCACTCCAGATTTCTTTCTCCTTCATTTCCTCTCCGAAAGCCTCTGTCACGGACGAGAAGCGTGGGAAAGCGGCGGTGCTTTACAGTAAAGGTGATCAATGAGCGCACAGATTTCATGGGTGCAACATTATTTACCATCCTCTATTAGTAATAGATTCTTGGATGTTATTTTCAGTTCAAAGTTAACACGTTAAGCGCCACGTCGATCCCTGCAAGTGGATACTGAGGTATTTTTCTCCTTTTTTTCTTGTTTATTAAATTGTTTATTGCAACCAAAAACATGATACAATGACTGTGACAATTTACCTTCGATAAACCAAGGATTATGCTTTTCTTGGAATACCTATCATTTTTATTTTTTTTAGTATAAATAGGTTTACTTTAATCGTCGGTAGGTTTAGTGATAACTCGTCCCAATTTATATATTATAGTATTATGATAATGATATGAGATATGATCAGAGTACAAAGGATAATATATATTAATAAATATAAAATTTTTCGTGCAAATATTTTTATTCAACGGTATAATATGATGTCGCTGTCGGTGGATTATTCCGCGTTTCGCGATACAGAGAAGATATTACTTGGGGAATATTCCGCTTCGTGATGCAAATGGGTTAATCCAGAAAATTGGGGAAATACCGAGGTATTCGTTTAGGCGCCATTGGTTCCTACGGATCGACTGTATCGATTTAAAAAAAAAATAATACCTTATAATTAATAGATTTTAGTAAAATATGTTAAATAAAGATGTGACTTTACTTTGCAGGCTTTTACAGATTTCTTCTTAAATTCTTCCCTATTTTTAAATCTAATCTTTTTTCAACTCGCATCGTAGTACACAACGTAAGGGAAAGTTGATCAAAATTGGCATAGCGCTTAACGTGTTAATTAATCTGTGTACAATAATTTATCTGGACTTTTTACCGTCACGTTTCATGCTTTACTTTGAAAAGCAAGTGAAAAACAGCTCGCACTACTATTACTAATTATTTTTATGATTTTCTACAAATTTTTACTTTTGTTCTTTCAAATCCATCGATAAAAAAAGATTTTTTAACTATACAACAGATGAAGACATTTTTCTTCCCCATCTTCTTTTTTTTAATTGTTTCTTTGAATATTTAATAGAGTTAAATTAGGATTGCACACTTCACCGATACCTTTCTGAATTTTAATCTTGACATGTTATTATATTGTTATTAAATAATGTATTTTTTTTATATTAAACACTTTCTTTGCATTTCTGCACTGCACGAATAATATAATTTTCTGATATTCTGATACTTTTATATAATTTTACATTTTATAGTAGACATGCTATTAGACCGTGTTAAAAACGTTAAACAAAAATTTCTTAACACGTTCGGCGTCGCGTCACCCGTACCTGGGCGACGCTCTTCTTGTTCAAGTTAAATAAGATTTTCAGTTGCATTTTAAAAACAAATTTAATGAAACAAGCACTGAAGTATAAATATAGAATATACAGCATAAAAATATCCAAAATATACAAATTACACTCTACTTTTTATTAATTTATATTTAGGATATTATAAATATTACCTCTCCGTTTCCGTTCTGGTGCGCCGACGGTAAAATTTTGGGTCCGCGAGAAACTCAACCGAATCACGCTTGGCACCGAACGTGTTAAATAAAACGTCTATACAGAAGAAAATTAAAAAATGAAGTAATAATAATATTATCATTTTACAGAAAATGTTCGCCTTGAATTAACCTTCTATCGACGTAGTAGCACCTCGTTTAATGCAATAAACAGGAACTATTTAAATATTTCCGCGAGAAGCTTGATCAACTGAAGCGTGCACATGAATTACGCTTCAATCGGAAGTTTTCCTATCCGCCAACATCCGGATAGTAATTAGAATTGCCTTCTCGATAAATCACACGACACTCAGATCGTCGGTTTAATTACTTCCTCGTCCTGGACGACGTCAAAGAGTACTCGAAGTGGCCGTCTACAAATGTCACTAGTTACATAAATACTTTTGCTGGTTGCTCAATTCACAAATATCAAGCTGGCAAATGTCAGTTAATCCAGAGGGGTTTTTTTTATGGATATTTTTCGCGGAAACAATGTAACAAGCACGATATCTTACAACGTGTGTATCATTAAAGCGTTTAACGAGAATCTGCCTTACTTGGAAAATCGATCTCACCTTATTTCGACGACAAAGCGTAATATACACTTTGCTGGTTGATTGTACACGTTTATGGGTATCGATTATGTTTGATCTCGACTGCAATTTCGTTTTCCATTAAATTTTGGTTTGCGTAAAGGGCAGTTTAGATCGGAGATACGGAAACAATTTGCTTAAAAATAAATACTTAATTTAATAACTTTGTCGAACACCATTTTATTTGCTTTACCAATTTTTTTTTTTTGTATTTTTATTTCTTATTGCAGATAAATTCAAGTATTTTAAGTAATTAGAATTATTATGAGAATGTTTATTTGAATTTATGGTTTTTGGACGAATGAACTTTACTATTTCTATAAAGTTACAAATTTCTTCGTAAAATCTTCTTTATTGTTAACGCTGCTACGGTCTTCGAGATTTCTTCAATTCAATGATCTTTTCATTTCTTTAAAAATAATTTTTTAGCTCTAAGAAAAACAGAGTTGCAACATAAAATTAAAGCGAGAGGTTACGAATATTAATAAAAAATTTCTTCGTAAAATCTTCTTTATTGTTAACGCTGCTACGATCTTCAAAATCTTTTTAATTCAATGATCTTTTCATTTCTTTAAAAATAATTTCTTAGTTCTAAGAAAAACAAATGAATAAATAACAAATGAAATTAATAACAAATGTTTTATATTTGTCTCAAATTATAAAATTCAAATAAATTATGAAAATGCAATGTTGTCGAAAGTAACCCAAGAATCGTTGCAGAGTTAACAAAGCTTCTTAAGATAGTTAAAGTCTTATTAACACGTGTAATAAATTAAAAAATTATGATCGTGATTATAACCGGTGGAAGTAAAAGCAATTTGTTGTTTTGGAAGATAATTCTAGATACGATTTGATACAAGCAAATATCGTACATGCAATGTATTTTTTATGAAACTACATTTTAACTATAACAATGCCATTTAGAAACCAATAACATTTTAATAAATATAATAATATCGTGTGAACCCGTATTCCCATTGTTTCAAGGATTGAGTTTATAATGGGAACACAATACACCCGCTTATTTTTAAGCCAGCTATACCGGGTCACCTTTTTTAAAAACTTTACCCTCTATGGGCCGAATTTTGTCTCCTTATTGGAGAAAAAATTACGATTGATTACAGTTTTTCACTTTGATTTGAAAATATTTTAATTAATAATTACCGTAGATGGATAATGGTGCCACTACGGTAATACAGTAATCAAATTTAACACAAAAGATGCGTGCAATTAGTGATTTGAGGATAGCTAGTCATATTTCTCCCATGTTTGTTTCAGAGGGAACCTCCAATGGTGGGGATAACCCGCGAACACTTAGGGTGTAGATCCTTTCCAACGTTTAGCGAGTCTTTTCTATATTTGAAAATTCCGAAATCGTTGAGAGTCGTACGAAGGCCCACGAATGCCCTGGTCGTGGTTGCGCGTCGCAACGAGGAATCATAACACTTTATCAACCGGGAGCCTATTAATCGGCTTTTCGCAACCAACGTTCATCGACCGGGAGCCTATTAACCCCTTCCGGTACGATTTAATAATGAAAAAGTGTGCACGAAATAACCATTAAATTTTTATTTAAAAAAACTTGTTTCATTTTATAATTCTTACATATTCTTAATTAATATTCACTTTTACATATTGTTAAATGACATTAAAAACGGTAAAATTAAGAAAAAATCAGAGCAAAACTTTAATAAGGTATATAGTTAATAGTCTTCAAGCGTATACTATGCAACACGTTTTTCCTTTACAGAAATATATATTGACCGATGCTCACGCTAAATTTTTACAAGAATGAAATCTTACAGACTAACAACAATTCGGCCGTGACTTGTACCAAGAAATTCTAACGGTAAACAATATGTGATAGGGATCTGTGATATTTCCACAAGTAAAAATGGTGTTCCAAATTCGGTACACTAGAAATTTTAAACTAAATTAATTATCATATTCAACAGTATGCATGACGAGTGTAGCTCGTCATTGTGCGATATGGCATGAAAAACCAATGACGAGCTAGACTCGTCATTTTACCGCAAGGGGTTAATCGGCTTTTTACAGCCAACGTTTATCTATCGCTTGCTGCTTAATACTAACACTATGAAAATAAAAAATTTTATTAAATTTAATTATCCTACAATAAGAAATACGATATACTGAGCACTCTCACGATTTTCGATTTAAAAACAAAATTGCAAGAATAAGCGCTTATATTTCCCCAGGATAGCCAAAACCGAGCCGGTGTTAGCGATGTATCCGCGCTCGAATTAACCGGTCGATAAAGTGATAAGAAGGGTGTATAAGTTGGCGTTTAGGCCGTTTCATGAGTCACGTGCCGTGGCAAGGGATAACGACTGCGGTTGACACATAACGAAGTAGCCAAACCACAAGATTAACCCACCGCTTCAGTTTCAATCACTCCACCGGGCAAACTGTCCGCCATTTTATCGGCTAACGTTACCGTGTTGTTAGTCCTAGCCCAGAAAGGGCGAAAGTGAGGGGACGAGACGAGGTCTCTTTCATTTGAAGTCGGAAAAGAAAAGGAAGAGAAAGACTGAGTCAAGAAGAACGGAAACGAAAGTAGGGCTGCCGAATATTGCAGTAAAGACGAATGCTTGCAATAAAGCAAAGTACACAATAATAACAGTGGTTGGCGAGTGTGTGGATGAAGTGGAAATAGGGGTTCGGACGAAGTGACTACGCTACTGCGAAGGAAATGAAGGGTGAATGAGCTTTGCCGAATCCAGGGCAAGGTTTTCCAAACTTTTGTGTGATATCGAACGGCCGAATTGGTTTTGGCCGATGGTAAATGTTGATAGCGAGGGGTTATACTAAGGTGGTAAGGGGGTTAGGATTTTGAACGCACGAATTGGTAGAATAGGATGGAAATCAGTTGGGAACAAATCTTAAAGGAAGTATTCACAAATTACCATATCTTGGTCAGATTGTTAAAATATACTTTTTGTATAGATTTGTTAAATGGAAAGTGCGATTTGTAACTGTACGTTATTATGGTTTTCGAGAGTATAAGCTGGGATTTAAAATTGGAAAAAAATAGTTGTACAAGGTTTCTATGTAAATAGTTTGTTATATATTTGTATAAGCAAATGTTGGGCGCGATATGAAGCATAAGTATAGTGGAGTAGCGTCTAATATGGAACACTTGATTTTAAAAGCTTGTAAAAATTAGAAAAATGGTGTCTTTTAAACGAGACACGAAAAAATTAGTAGATATTTATATGTAAATAGTTAAATATTTAAAAGTTTCAATGTTTCGAAATTATGGTAATAAAAAGAAAGTCAAAAGTATGATTGGGAAAAAATGGTACTTAATATGGAACGCTTAAGGAATTTGTAAAGAAAATTTAAAAAGCTTTATTTCTGCTACCAAAAATGAATGTCTGTTTAACAGTAGACCTACCGACGAATAAAGTAGACTTATTTATGTCAAAGAAATCAAAATGATAAGTGTTTAAAAAAAATATACCAATCAAAGAAAGTAAATCTTTCTTCATATTTTTTACAAAAACTTACTAAAAATCCACAGAAACGCAGCGTTTTTAATTGATAAATTGCAAGAGAACAATTACAAACCAGTCATTTTGACAACTTCGGTGGTTCTAGTGTTAAATAGAAAACCAAGTAAAGTTCTAATTTATATTAATTTTCTTCCACTTGTACAAACCGAGCATGTGAATAACACATCTGAAGTATATTTTTCGTATCTGTAATGAAAACGACAAATGCATTGTACGTACATATATATTTGATTTATGTTTACAGTACAATGTATAATAAACAGATAAAGTTATATATGCTTACACTACCGTCCACGAGCATTTTAGCAACCACATTTAGTCTATCTAAAGTATAAAAAATATATTTGAAATGAAGCATCTTAATATAATTATTATCACAGTATTTCTCTTCTGCTTCTATGCCAATCATATTAATTGACAATTGTGCAATTAATGACATATCAATTCTGTCAATTTTTTTAAGTTTCAGAGGACTGCTATGAAAACATAAAGTGTTGTTTTGAAAGAAAAAAAAAAGAATATCACAAATGTATACGATTTTTATTTATTTCGTTCACTTGCTTTATTTTGAAACAAAACAAAATATGTGAATTGACGATAAATATGAAATTTAACTTAAAACTTAACTTCTAAAGAGAATTACACATGCCGCCATAGCAGCGCCAGTGGAGTACAAATGGTTAATTTATATTCATTCCACTTAGGAGTATTTACTTATTATAAACTTGATATAAACATTTTGATCCAATTGCGCTACCAATAAGTGGTCAAATACTTATGGATATTAGTGTATATACTTGAATATGTGCCACACTGTGCGCACCCAACGTGTTCCATATTAGCTACCCAAGTGCTTCGATAGAAAAGTAATAATTACACTAACTATACTATAAATCATGCAAAAGAAATATCTTTTAATTTATCTTTACTAAAATGTTCAACTATTTGTTCCGCCTTTCAGAGAATTTTTAGCACCTTCAAGAACTTAAATTTAATTTACTATTAACTTTGAAAAGTTATTACTAATAATCGTATGTAGTCGATGCGACGTTAATTCATAATAAAAAACAAAATGTTTCTTTTTCCGTGACAAATTTTTAATCGACGTTCAAAAATCAATACTGTCTTTCGTCTATAAAGAAATAATTTACATGGTTACTGACACAGTTCGTCTCTTATTCGTCAAAATCATACAGTATTCCATATTAGCTGCTATTATATATTAAATACAGTTACTTTAAGCGTTCACAGACCAGAAATACCTTTGAAAATTATAGCTTAAGCTAACTAATTTTATTAAGAATGCAATTTAACAATACGACAGAAAAAACCAACAATAAAATTGGATTTTTCCACTTTGAATATCGATATACATAGCTAAAAGATTGGCTAGGAAGAAAAGAGCAGGCATTTGAAAAGCAGGTGCTTAATATTTGACGCAATCTTCCGTATTCCGATTTTAAGTTTGGCGAAATCTGCAAAAGGACTCGTCCCATCCTTATTCTCAATGAAGGCATTCTCTACCTTCATTCGGCACTTCTCCAGATCGTTTTTATCGGAACGACAGAAAGCTTTGCACCGAGCTCTTATTACACCGATGCAAGCGTCTCGACGCTCACTATTCTACACGTGGCAACGATACCCAGTCACGATCCAACTCGGTGCGTTACGCTCCAATATCTACGTGTGATTCGAACCTAACCTAGACCAGGCTATATTAAACGACGAAATGCAGGGTCCCGTTTGTGTAATAGGAATTCATACGATCCTTTGATTTAAAGCATCGCGCGTGAATGCCCGAGGTCAGTCGTACGTCTCTAACGATTCAGTTATGGTTAAAGGAGATTTCATTCTCGATAGGAAATATTAGAACTCGTAACTTTTATTTTTATTAATATTAGATCATTTTTTAATTCAGCCGTCAATGCGCCTATCATTTCCTATCTTAATTTTAATCACAAGTATATCGTTTATCTTTTCTCGTTCCCGGTGATAAGGAGTGTATTGTATAGGGCGTTCAAAAGAAAGCGAAGGACCGTTAACCCATTGTCTGCCAACTACGAGATATCTCGTAGTAAGCGCGTGTACCAAAATTGCCAGCTACGAGATATCTCGTAGTGTGTGCTGCAATTTTAGATTAATTACAACTGGCCATTTGAGTTAAGAATTATTAGTGTCCTTTTTTGAATGAAAATAACTGTAAATGCCATTACAATATTATATCGGTAACTTAATATTATTATATTTTGTAAAATTTCATGTATTCTTTAAAATAAAACCTTGGCACGCAGGGTAAGACGCTCTAAATATGACTGGCAGTTAATGGGTTAAAGGGGTGATTTCTGAGGAGATTTCAGGCAACCNTTCTACACGTGGCAACGATACCCAGTCACGATCCAACTCGGTGCGTTACGCTCCAATATCTACGTGTGATTCGAACCTAACCTAGACCAGGCTATATTAAACGACGAAATGCAGGGTCCCGTTTGTGTAATAGGAATTCATACGATCCTTTGATTTAAAGCATCGCGCGTGAATGCCCGAGGTCAGTCGTACGTCTCTAACGATTCAGTTATGGTTAAAGGAGATTTCATTCTCGATAGGAAATATTAGAACTCGTAACTTTTATTTTTATTAATATTAGATCATTTTTTAATTCAGCCGTCAATGCGCCTATCATTTCCTATCTTAATTTTAATCACAAGTATATCGTTTATCTTTTCTCGTTCCCGGTGATAAGGAGTGTATTGTATAGGGCGTTCAAAAGAAAGCGAAGGACCGTTAACCCATTGTCTGCCAACTACGAGATATCTCGTAGTAAGCGCGTGTACCAAAATTGCCAGCTACGAGATATCTCGTAGTGTGTGCTGCAATTTTAGATTAATTACAACTGGCCATTTGAGTTAAGAATTATTAGTGTCCTTTTTTGAATGAAAATAACTGTAAATGCCATTACAATATTATATCGGTAACTTAATATTATTATATTTTGTAAAATTTCATGTATTCTTTAAAATAAAACCTTGGCACGCAGGGTAAGACGCTCTAAATATGACTGGCAGTTAATGGGTTAAAGGGGTGATTTCTGAGGAGATTTCAGGCAACCTTTTCCTTTGCGAAAATGTGAAATTCGGCTTTGTTAACGAGTTATTAACGAAAAACAGTGTCTAATCGCAGAGCGAGGAAGGCGACCGACGAGAGCGTTGTCTATGCGCCGCGCTCGACTTCAACGAACAACTCAGAATGAATCGAAAAATTAAATTAAACTTTCCCAATTAGCAAAACATTCGCCTGCTGTTTTAAAATATAGGTCACTGTTACTCTATCGATCTTGACCATTGATGACCGTTTAGTATGTTGATCTCGTCGTACATCTCTTAAAACACGTTGACCACCACGGTGGTCATATCTGACCACGGATTGTTTCTCGTAGCGTCACGGTGGTCATCGATGACCGGAGTGTTTCAAATGTTTATAATTGTAAAAGTTGAATGAACATTGACAGTTAATGAATTTTGAATATCGTCGCTGATTAGAGAACACTTTGAAATAAAATGTGTAATATTCAGTGATTAAAAATTTTTATTAGAAGATCAAAAATGGGAGATTCATTTTTATCAAATCTTCTATCTACCACTGTGTTGTCCTGAACCGTGACGTCCTGAACAAAACATGTGATTTCGGCGTGGCGGTCAGCGTGTTAAAGTTTTTCGTTCGTCAAGGGTCAAGATGAGTACAGTGACACAGTGACCCACATTTTCAAGCAGCAGGCGAATTTTTTACTGATTGGATAAGTTTAACTTAATTTTTCAATTTATTCTGAGTTACTCGCACAAGCGCGGCACGAAGACAACACTTTCGATGGCGGTCGTCCGCCTTTCTCGCTCGGTGATTGGTCGGTGTTTTTCGTTAATAACTCGTTAACAAAGCCGAATTTCACATTTTCGCAAAGGAAAAAGTTGCTTGGAATTATCTCAGGAATCTCCTCTTAACCCTTTCGTTACGGCAGTCTGCTCCGCCGAAGTCCAGAATATATTACGTGCGTTCAAAATATACTTTTATTAAGATTAATCCAATACGGGTCAATAAAATCAAGAGATCTACAGATACAGTAGAATCTTTTTTTTCGACTATAATCAACGCTCGTGTACACAGGTCGTCGCATGGATGCCGACTATAATCGGTGCTCGTAACGAAAAGGTTAAAAAGGCCCTATAACCACGAGTCACATTCGTGGCGCCGATTCTGGTTAAAATGCAATAAAAAAGCACAATATTTATGATAAAGTTCAATTTTAGCTTTAACTGTAATTTAAATTTACAAGATTGAAAATTAGCAAATACAATATAGATGTAATATTTCAATACTTTGCGCTTGAGAGAGTGTCAAAGACGTGAATAACTATTGCTAATATGCGTGAAGATTGAAGAAATGGTAAACCAAGGAATTAAAGGAACTTACAGGCCTTTTGGGACACCCTGTATATATAAATTTTGTGTCTAAGTGCGACTTATGAAGAGTGTTATAATAATCGTATTAAGATGAGTTGATGTTCCTTTCATTTCATTAAAAATGAACAGTTGATCTTCTTAATTGTTATTTCTTGTTAATTTTTAATATTTATTTTTATTAAAATTAAAACTTATATAGTTACAAAGAAAAATACAGAAACATGTATTGGAACGAATATACAAAAACCCGCAACGGCAAAAGGACTCAACGATCTAGCTATCAAAGAATATGCGCGTTTACAAAGCAACGCGTGTCCCATACTTGTCAAAGTGTATTTATTTCCAACAGAAAATGTGGAGTGTAATTTGTCGTTTCGCTTAAAAATGAATTTTACAGGAGAAAGATTCTTCTCGTTCCCAAAACTTTCTCTTTTACAAAAAATGAATGAAGGTTTATAGACTAGAAACAGGATGCATTTGCTAAAAGAAGCCATGAATGTTTGTTGCGTTTATCGCAATATTGTTATGTTTGACAAAGAAGAGAATAACAATTTTATTTATATTAGATATAGAGAAATAGGTGTCAATATTTGATAAATCTACAGAAAAAAGAGGGAATGTTGAATTTCAGCATTTCCGAAAAAAAGGAAAACTTATTTTTCAGTACGTAATATTACAACTTTATATTTTCACGTATACAAAAATCAAAAAATAATTTTGTTGTTCATTTTGTTCTTCGTTATTTTCAATTTTCACTTATAATTTTAAGATTCCCCTTTTTGCAAAACAATTTTATTGTTCATTTTATTTTTCATTTTATTCTTCGTTATTTTCAACTTTCACTTATAATTTTAACATACTCTTTTTAGCAAAATAATTTTATTCATTTTATTCTTCGTCATTTTCAACTTTCATTTATAATTTTAACATTCCCTTTCTTGTAAAATAATTTTATTCTTCATTTTATTCTTCGTTATTTTCAACTTTCACTTATAATTTTAGTATTCCCTTTTTTGCATTGTTTTTCTTTAACATTTCCCATTTTTTGACTTTACACCGCTATCCTTTTTAACTACCGTAAAACTTAAAAAATTAAATTTAANTCGTAGTAAGCGCGTGTACCAAAATTGCCAGCTACGAGATATCTCGTAGTGTGTGCTGCAATTTTAGATTAATTACAACTGGCCATTTGAGTTAAGAATTATTAGTGTCCTTTTTTGAATGAAAATANTTTCGCTTAAAAATGAATTTTACAGGAGAAAGATTCTTCTCGTTCCCAAAACTTTCTCTTTTACAAAAAATGAATGAAGGTTTATAGACTAGAAACAGGATGCATTTGCTAAAAGAAGCCATGAATGTTTGTTGCGTTTATCGCAATATTGTTATGTTTGACAAAGAAGAGAATAACAATTTTATTTATATTAGATATAGAGAAATAGGTGTCAATATTTGATAAATCTACAGAAAAAAGAGGGAATGTTGAATTTCAGCATTTCCGAAAAAAAGGAAAACTTATTTTTCAGTACGTAATATTACAACTTTATATTTTCACGTATACAAAAATCAAAAAATAATTTTGTTGTTCATTTTGTTCTTCGTTATTTTCAATTTTCACTTATAATTTTAAGATTCCCCTTTTTGCAAAACAATTTTATTGTTCATTTTATTTTTCATTTTATTCTTCGTTATTTTCAACTTTCACTTATAATTTTAACATACTCTTTTTAGCAAAATAATTTTATTCATTTTATTCTTCGTCATTTTCAACTTTCATTTATAATTTTAACATTCCCTTTCTTGTAAAATAATTTTATTCTTCATTTTATTCTTCGTTATTTTCAACTTTCACTTATAATTTTAGTATTCCCTTTTTTGCATTGTTTTTCTTTAACATTTCCCATTTTTTGACTTTACACCGCTATCCTTTTTAACTACCGTAAAACTTAAAAAATTAAATTTAACACGACATAGTTATAAAGAGCACTCTTAAGCGTGCAAAAAAATGTTAAAATTCGTTAAAATTAACATTATCCTTCTTATCTCGTGGATCCTTCATTTGTAACTCCTGTGATTAATAGCACACATTCTAGGATAATCTAGAAACGTCGATTTCACGGTTCGCAAGGACGCTCTCCTGCAATTTGAAATTGCTATTACATCGCTCCATTGTGTGTACACCACACAATTCACTTTCAATTTCACAGGATTCTAAGTTCCATCTACTCTACAACAGGATAATGCACAACTCGACTGTATGTGTCAAACTAATGACAGTTATGTCCCATACATCAACAGAGATAATCTGTAAGTACAAGCAACACGAAGAGATCAAAGACGTTTGATATAATGCACGTGCAACTTTGAATTTATGATACATCGACGAGTTTCATTTAAGATTGTCCCAACAATAAATTACCTCGAGTTAAAAAAGACTAACACAATTGTTCCTTTCAGAACCTCAACTTGAAGATTAACTGTGACTGATTAGAAATAAATAGTCTTTTTTAAAATTTTAGAAATACGAAACCTAGTATGCCGCTTGATTAGAAATAAATAATCTTTTTTAAAATCTTAGAAATACGAAACCTAATATGCCCACGTTCTAAGTCTAATAATACAGAAGCGTACTTTTCTAACTTGAAAAGTAAAGTATTTGGGTTACAAAGCACACGAAGAACACGCGATCAGTAAGTTACACAGCATGACGCATACCAAGCGAAACAAAGGAACTATCAAATTGAAAAGCAATATTTCGTTCAGGATTTCTCAATGGGAATTTTTTGAGCCGTACGAGGAAAAGAAAGAACTGGGAAGCCACGAATTTCGTGAATGGATCATGTTCACTTTGTGCCATGTCACAGAATTGAGTTCAACTTCATATATATTAATATAGATAAATTTTAGTAGAAATATTTCGTAGTGTTTTTAAGATCTACGAGACGGTGAACAATTACTATTATTTTAGTAACTTTTATCTTTCTATTATCTTTCTTACTATTTTCATTTCCATTTGTTGGATACCGCTCTAAGGTACGGGCTAGTTTTATAGTTACCCGTCATTGCCAGTGTTGGATTCCGGGGTCACAGAATCGAGTTCAACTTAATATATATTAATATAGATAAATATTAGTAGGAATATTTAGTAGTGTTTTTAAGATCAACGAGACGGTGAACAATTGAATACGACACGTTACGCTTACTATTATTTTAGTAACTTTTATCTTTCTATTATCTATCTTACTATTTTCATTTCCATTTGTTGGATACCGCTCTAAGGTACCGGCTAGTTTTATAGTTGCACGTCATTGCCAGTGTTGGATTCCGGGGTCACAGAATCGAGTTCAACTTAATAATATTTTTTTATAAAGAAAGATTTATTCCAAACTATGGTTCTGAGTGAAATTACAGGAGAGATGTGTCGCGTGCTCTTTGTTGAATTCTAATGCTCGCGCTTTGCAGTCTTTAAAGTATTTATATCATTTGAAAATAGGGAGAATGAATGACCTAGGATGAGCCATCCTAGGCAAAGTCAGACCCAGAGCCTTAGCACGATTGACTCGTCTTAAGACCAATATATGTCGTGACCAAGGTTGGTCCGCGGGCCCTATCTGCTCTAGGCCTAGTCATCCAACATTGCTTAATTAATTTTATTTAATAAGTGTAGATAGGACAACAACCAGATGTTTAAAAATTTGCATCTCGTCATCAAGCAGTTATATTAACACTGTACGACAACTGGAACTCAATCCCATTAAACAACAAAAAAGAAATAAGAAACAAAGTCACAGCCTGCGCATTGCTGAAGAAAAGCAATCAAATATCTCCCAGTTAAAACTCTTTGGAGCACGCTGGGATTAAAAGTGTCCCACCTTTTTGATGCACCCTAATGCATGGTGGGACATTTTTAGTCCCACCTTGACTTAGGGAAAAGGATGTGCTTTGATAAGTACCATTCATGAACCCAAGTGGCACGATGGGACTATTTGAGTCTCACAATTTAAGAAACAAAATAAAATGCTAATTTTTTGATGGCGCGTAACGCGTCGAATGAATGTCTATAACCATTTCATTCTAAACGTAAATATCTTCTACTGCGATAAGAAACAATAAAATTTCAATCTGTTAGTAGCGCGCTTCGCATCGCTATACCGCAATACCAGCGCTTCTAAGCAGCGCGCGCGCGGCCTGATGGGGATTTCCTTAAGAATTCGCGTGGCGCGTAACGTGTTAATGAATAAATAAGAGTGCAAAGTATCAAATTTTGTTTTATGATAAAGAAAAAAAAAAAATGGAAATAGTCACAGTGGAGAATCGATGTTCAAAATGCAGCCATGAACCAAAAAAATTGAGAAACGTTCTATCTACCCATATCAAAACGTTTATCTACCTTCAGCTGCGACTAATTACAAAACGACGCTGTACAACCTAGACAATACCCTATTAATAACACTTCGATGTAACACATCATCGGAAATTGATGAAAAATCTAACAGACCGTACGAGTTCTCAACGACTCGAGTTGCTGAAATCGTTGATCGTGTGTTCGAAGAAACCTAAGAATATCGCCTGAAGCCCATAGTAAGCCGTAAGACTTTCAGTCTCGCCATTTGCACGTGAGAGCGTAATGCTCTTCGATCACGATCGCGATCGAATATCAATGCGAAATGGGTGTAGATTTCTGCTCCTTGAACTGTTCATTATAATAAAGTTGTCAAAGGTTGCATGTCGGACAAAGATTGCGTGTCGAGCTGCAATGCAGTGGAGCACGATATTTCTCGAATCGACAAGCGTTTCTCTCTCTCTATCCCTCTCTCTCTCTCTCTTGAGTACGATATACGGAGACCGTAAACAATTTGCCGGTGTTCGATCGAAAATCGAAGAAGGACAAATGGCGTGTACATCTGTTTGGAGTAATTTACGACAGTCGAGTCAAGGTGATGCGAGACCTGAGGTATTCAGGATGTTGAACTACTCGATTTACTGGTCGGTGGAAAGGGATGCATGTAAAATGAGCGAAATCCGTCACGGGAAATGTGAGAAAGCAGAATTCTGGCAGCGCAGAAATTCGATTGTAATGGAAGTTCTATTGATGGGAACTTCGACGGTAAATTTAAAAAAAGAAATATGTAGTTAGTCAATCCTCTTTGCTTAATTTGAGATTAACGAGCTGTGGTTGTAAAATAGTATTGAAGAGAGAATTGAGCCTTTTTCTTTGAGGTGGTAACTTCTGTTTATTTGGAGATATTTAACCCTTGCACGCTCCTCAGAAATAATTCCACAGATGATGTTGATTTTTTATTTACTATATTAATGTGAAGAAAATTTAATGAAATGTGTAGGTAGAATGTGTAAAGAAAATTTAATAAATTGTAAAGAAAATTAAAGTGTATTTTTAGCCGAGGAGTGTATAAGGGTTGATGTTCTGCATTTTACCCTATTTAACACTAGAACTTCAGGTGATTAAAGTAGACTTATTTGTATCAAAGAAATAAAAATTATAAGTATTTGAAAAAGTATCTATAATAAAGGTAACAATTCTTTGTATATATTTTTTACAAGAAGTCATAGAAAATTCTCAAAAATACACCGTTGTAAATTGATAATATTTCTATAAGAAATTATGAACCAGTCGTTTTCACCGGTTCGGTAGTTGTAGTGTTAAAAATATTGTTAGACACTGATAAGCTTGTTTCATGTGTCTAGTATTTCAGATATATTTCATTTAATTTCGTGATTATTTATGTCATTTTATTGCTTTCCATTATAATGTAATAATTAACTGAAAGTGAAACAGTATTCTTTTAAACAATTATGAATAATTATGATTCATTTACTACAACAGTGTCAAAAAATTTAATATATGAAATATAAACAGCAGGGAAAAATTTTCTATACCCAGTTGGAAAAATAAAAAGAAGAAATGAATCACAAAAAAATAATCGGATCGACATGATTTTAATGAATTTAATAAACTAAATCAGACAGCTTATTTCCTATTTGCTTATTATAACTTATTGCCAGGGGAAATTACAAGTGAATTAATTGGGGTTTTCAGTTGAGGATCATAGTTCTTTTTATTTTTCCATTGATAAGCTTCAGCTGACTTGGGATCCTCAAATCAGCTTGCTTTCTTATTTAGAGGCCAATATAAAATTGATTCCCTTTTTATATTTTCCGAACTAATCAGCTTTGAGAACTATTTTTATTGAGATGATTATCGAAAAAATATCTCTTCTCCATTTTTTAAATTAAATATCTTTCTTTTAACATTAAAATACTTAAAAATGTGCTTAAACTTTGTTAACGCGTTCAATCCGAACGAATTATTACATTCTCAACCCTAGTAACGTGGATAAAAAATTTTTTTATTTAATTGTACTTTGAAATGGTCACAGGTTTACTATTTAATGGTTAAATTATAAATTTATTCAAAAATAGTTAAAGTATCAGATCATTCCATAAGTCGTGTCGTTTTTAGACGCTAAGTTTAAGTATAAAATAATAATACATTTATTTTTAATCATTGGTATATTGGCCATCGTTTTCAATGACTTCCACCGATCTTTCAATCAACTGTTTGATGCCATTTTCAAAAAATTTTTGTGGATTTAAGTTAAAAAACTGATTTACTGCCAAATTGAGGTGCTCTGTATCGTCGAAGTTTTTATCGTGTTTTATAGTGTATTTAATTTTTGCGTTTACTTTTTTAATATCCAACATTTTGTAAATCTAAATTACTTACAGATTAAAGCAAAAAATTTAAAAGGTTACAAACGTAAATGAGAAGCACAGCAGGGTTAAAGGTTCTAAATGGTATAAAATTATTATAAAATGTAAAAAGTACTTATAAAAAATTATAGTCGAGTAGTTTATGTTTTGCAGAGAATTTTGTAAAAACACAAAGTTCGTAGACCATTTTGTTGTACTACATAAAATGGAACAGCTGTCTAAAATCCATTCTGAACTTTGCTACCAATATATTCCCGTTGACTGCATCGTGTCAAAAATACTACACCGCACGAATTGCCTTGTCAATCAGTGTTCGTTTCTTGCTAGTTGCGAAGTAACAGATTTTCGCGACATTTATCGAAAAACAATCGAGATTGATTGTTATAGAAATAGATGTGTTGCAGGAAATGCATATTGAAACATTTTTAAAACATTTCAAACATTTGTAACATTAATTTCATTTCAACGTCAGTTTTATTCCTTCTCTAATCATTACTCATTACATTTACGTCTTAATTTTAAATTTTTTCTACTCTAATATAATATATGTAATTTAAATAAAATATATATAACGAGCAAAACTATAACCTTATACTTTAAAAGTCCTAACTGTCGTTTCAGAAATAAAAATCAATTTTGAATACTTTATTATTCCCAGATTACTTTATATTCAATTTAATGTATGCAGAATTAGATGAAGTGACTGTAAATTATAGAGTAAGTCCGGGATAGTTCGACGACCGGGAGAGACCGGCCAGTATGAATATCTCAAAGTAAAACAAATAAATCGGTTTATTATTATTCTCCGACTGACAATTGTCGCAAAACCGGATATATACTATAAATTATATTTAAAGTTTTGAACAGTCCCTGGCCATCGAATTAGGACCACTACAAATTTTCAGCATTTTTCACGTTTTCCGTAAAATTGAAAGGCCTGTTCAAATTGTGACGATATAATTTATTAACTACTAACATAATACACTACTGCTGTACATAACGTTATTAACACTAGGTTTACGGGCATCCGTTGGATCATTTCGACGGGTACATTGAAATACAAATTTTTTATAGTATCATTAGTTAAATTTATTTTGAATAAATGGATTTCTATTAGCAGAGGTTTATTTAGTATATTTTTTATATGTAAATTTAATTTTCAATTTACATTTTACGCATGCATGATTGTTAAATTTAAGCATCGAAATCTGAGTTTCATCAAATTGACGGGTTCCGTAAATCTAGTGTTAACACACGTTAATATTTTGTATTTCCATCCTTTGGTTTGATGAAAGTTTGTATCCTTTCCGGTATGCTCCGTACACATTGCTCGATCATATGTTTTATATCTTATTTTATATCTTATTATATCTTATTTATATCTTCATTATTTTCCCAAATATCTGTAATTTTTGTTTTCAACTCGGATAACGTGGTACTTGGAGAGTTGTAAACTAGTCTTTCGAGTAGGCTCCAGACATTTTCTATGGCATTCGAGTCGGCAGAATTGCCTGGCCGTGGGAGCAAAGGGATGTTTTTGGTTTTGGAATCGCTCATCACCCACAGAGTTTGATTATTATCACGATAGTAACAAATCAATTGCCACGTATACATCGTTATCAACGTATTTAGTAATAATTTGAACGACCAAAGACAGTTTTCCATATATGACATAACGTTATAGCCATAAAAGTGAAATTTTCGTGCGTTGTCCTAAGTTGATGGCCAGGGACTGTACATACTAGAAAGTAAAACTAGAAATACTATTTCGAAATCTCCGTAAACGAAGATCGGGTTAAATGTGTAATGTACGGACGTTGTTTCACGATGAATGCTCTGAACATGGGAACATTTGTGATTTATAGAACAAATCAACTAATTTTCTCTTGTATTATATTTTGTACAAGCTACATTTTTCATTTTTCAAGATCGGCCTCACCCGTAATAGGTGGACGCTCTAACCCGAAGATGCGGGTGAGTCCGTCCATTTGCAATATTGATATTTCTTGTCTAAATAAACAGAAATAAACTAAGTTACTTATGAAAAAAAGAAATAAACAAAATTACTCGTACGATGCTTTAATTTGCCCAGAGCAACAAAAACGTAAAAAACCAACGATGCAATGGCTTCTTTCCAAAAACTGGTCTCACTATCCCGGACTTACCCTAATAAATAAGTAGGATTTAAGTGCTTAACAAAATAAATGTAGAGGTTGGTCTAACAAAAATTTATAAAACTTACCCTAACGAATCTAACAAAAAGCGGTTTAATAAAGTTGTTGCAACCTTAAACAAATGATTTTAACAAATTCCAAAAGAAGAAGACTATCTACCATTACAATAATAATAATATAACTATAAAGCTTAATTCGACAACGCAACATTCGAACCGTACAGCAGACACCACAAAATAATCGTTTAAGTATACCGCAGACACTTTCATCCCACCTTCGGCCATCAACAACTGCTCTCTCAACCACAACCAAACGAAACCGAACGAAAAAAGAAGAAAAAACAAACAAACAAAAAACAAGGAAAAAAAACGTAGAAACATAAAAACACCGAAGAGGGGAAAGATATCGCAGAACTACCTGCCACGAACCGGAAATACCATAACCCCCGAAAACCGAGCATCGCTATCCCGTTTCTCCAATCCCGTGGAGAATTGTGCAGCCATTATTCGTGGTAGTAGTGAACAAGCGAAAGCGGTCCGACTCGTGGAGACACAGGGGTGGCGAGCGTGTTGCCGCTCGATGGAGAGGGAAGATGACGAGGGGATGTTCCTTTCAGAGTAAGGGAGAGAAAAAGGGTAGAAAGGGGCGAACGATACGCGGCGAGTTGTAGGCAGATAGGGAGGTACGTGGTAAACGAGAATGGGTGTATAACGTCGAAACTGTGGAGGAAACTGTGGAGGCACGAAGAGAGAATGAGCGGAAAGCGACGGTGGCGAGGGAGGGTAGAGACGACGGGTAGGTTAGAGGCTGGCAGAGTACACCTAATTAGTGCCATTACGGACCTACTGTTTTGCCAAATCGGCGCGGACTTAATATTGTCCGCGCGGGCCAGCGGTGCGACCTCGCGGTCGACGGACGACAGTTCTACCGGTAATTGGCGCATTGTACGTAACGGGGGACTGCATTCAATTAGTTTCGTAAAAAAGCGGAGCAGTCAGTCGCGGTAACGCCGGCAAATGAATGGAGCCTCCAGCGAACGAGCCAACCCGCCCCTCGAGTTCCTGTTCGATGCTCGTCGTTCGTCCCTACGCCGAGCCACGCGATCAATCCCTCCCCGTTCGGTGTTGCATGATGACGGGAAACGACCGAGAGGACTACTTAAAAATCGCTCTTTTTATCTCGCCACCAGCCACCATAATGGATCCGTGCACCCTCTTCGAGACGGCTGACTGATTAACGCGGATGCGCAAAACCCGGGTCTCGACATGATATGTTACACGAACCGGTGGCTTGTAATCTCTTCGACGTTGCGAGCACTCGATTGTGCACGCGGTCCGCGTGGCTTCGTTCGCGGTGAAAAGGATCACTTGTGTATTGTCGAAGATCGTTTCCTGTGTTGGTACAGACGTGGAAAACTGGACGGATGTGTGACGTCGATGTGTTTCTTGTACCTTTCGATTGTGCACCGTGCTGCTCCGATATTTCACGATCGATGCGAG
>SMSQ01018729.1:9311-23744 GCA_019453375.1 Ctenoplectra terminalis | reverse complement strand
CCAGCTCTCACATCAGTGTCCCTGAAGAAACGCTAGAACTACAAATTTCCAAAGTACACCTATTTCCAACAAATTCAAACCAATAACTTGAAAAAAAAAATATAAGAAACAACAGAAATATTTCTTTATCCACATCCGTTACTGAAACTCACAAGAGAATCCTAAAAACCAACCATTGTTAATTCCTACAAATTATATAAAAAATTTCAAAGCAGTCGTTTCGACCACTCCGGTAGGTCCAGCGTTAAAAATCGATAAACAAAATCAAGGCGTCGATAAATAATAACTCATCCCTCCGATGTAATCGTAAACAACGCGATAGTTAACGTATCGTACCCATAAACGTTCCCCATTGTTCCACGCCACGAAGCATCGGTATCCCAGGGAACCAAGAGACGAAAGGCGACCGCCGTTGAAATCCTTCTCACCTCGCCTGATCTCGCGGCGGTCGTCGCCGTAGTCGAACGACCATCGTTTCCCCGAAGACTCATCATCGTATCCGAAGATCTTTCCCCAGCCACTTTTATAGCGGTCGCTGGAATAAAACAGAATCGATTTCCGTTAGCAGTTTTATACCCCTCCGACAAGGACCTCGTGCACAGTGTGCACGCTCGGTGTACGTACCAGTGGCAAGTCGCACGCGTTTCATTTCACCTGCGCCCTTAAACGCAAGAAACAATTCCGTCGGTTTTCTTAGCCCCCATCGTAAACCGTAATGGCGATGTGTTTCGCTACGGTGCACCTGAACGGAACACCGCGACGCGCCTCGAGCACCTGTTCCCGAACACCTGACACGTCGAGCCTCGCTTCTCCGCGGGGGTTCGCCGGCCCAACAAAGGAGGCCGTCATCAATCGGCCGTCCCCGCGAAAACTTGGTCGCGGGAACACCTTGCCGCTCCTTGGGCCAGGCCAACGATGTATCGTCGCTAATGCGAACCAGATGTCGACGACTTATCGGTAACGACAACCTGTTCCTGGTCGCTCGACGGGACGCGTCTCGAGAGGCAAAATCCGATCGTTGGTGCAGGAATGTTGGGTTGGCTCGGGTAAAGTATTGTGAGAACGGTTCTTCGTTAACTGGATACGCAACGGCGGTCCGCTTTGGTAAGTATGTATTTATCAATGGATGAAAACGTTCGGTAGTGGACTGGCCGGTACGATGTTCGAAGGGTGAGTGGTCCTCGGTAGTTTTGCCAAATCTCCGGTGGTGTTGCCGAGAGCCGAGGGTCCGTCTTTTAGCGTCAGGCTCTGCTGTGAAACAGTGGTCGGAGCTCGAGCGTAGCTCGTGCTGGGGTTATTTGTGCGACCTTTCCTTTGTCGCACACTGCGATTCTTTCAGCTCGTTATTTTCGTATCTAACAGTGTCTCAATGATCAACTCGATTTAAAAAGTAACAAAGTCTTTGTTGCTGATTCTAACTCTCACGTTAGACATGATACACGCCGCGTTCTTGCGCTCGCTGGATTCTCTTTCAGACTAACTCGCACGCGCATTTTCTTTCTATCATATATTAAAACGTTCTCTCGGTTTTCATTCATCAATCTCTTCCACTCTGTTCAGGCATTCTCAGGAAATCTTCGGTCACACGGTAATTTCGATCACTCGGCCCAAACGCTTTTCTTTCATACTTCATTCTCAAGTGAAACATTTCATTCTCGTCGCTATCGAGTTGTTCCAAACACTCTTCTTTCACACTTCATTCTCAAGTGAAACATTTCATTCTCACCGCTATCGAGTTGTTCCAAACACTCTTCTTTCGCATTTCTATCGCTCGGACTCACGCACTCTTCGCTCGCACACCTATCGCTCCAGACGAAACATCCATTCCCGGCTTACCATTCCCATAATGGTTACAGGTGGCTCTCGAGGCACGTGTCCAAGAACTGTCTATTCGAGGCAGCTTCTTCGACCGAGGTAAAGTTTCTGCTCGATCAACAGGTGTCGCGTTCCGATCTTGGGTGAGGTGGTAAGGGTGTTTGGATGATATTGTTGGACACAGGTAGGATAAGGTGGATTTATTGGGTTTTTGTGACGCGTCGAGTGGTTGTGAGCAACTGCTGGTAGAATTATACGGGTTGGTGAGGCTCGTGGAAAGGAGGAGGGCGTAGGTTTTGAGGTTCTTGACTCTGTCAAGAATAAAGTGAAATTATGATTTATGACCGGGAAAGAGTTGCACGGAGGAGATTGGAACGGGTGTTTGTTATTTTTGTGTTGTGTTGGTATATCTGAAAAATCTTTAATAGGTTTGCTAATGGGTTCTGAAATAGAAGTGCCAGTTCGTGTTTAGACCATCTTTTGTAATTCATTTTTTCGTGGATAGATTAAGGTGTTTTTCTGGTACATCGATCTTCCTATTGTGTTAACCCATTGACTGCCAGCTACGAGATATATCGTAGCGTGTGCTGCAATTTTAGATTAATTATAAATGGCCATTTGAGTTAAGAACTATTAGTGTTTTTTTTTCAATAAAAATTACTGTAAATTACAATATTATATCGGTAACTTAGTATTATTATATTTTGTAAAATTTCATGTATTCTTTGAAATAAAACCTTGGCACTCAAGGCAAGACGCTCTAAATATGCCTGGCAGTCAATGGTAATTATAATAGTAGATGCGTGCTAATCGTACGACGATTATGAGTGTGTACTTTTATAACGAATGTGACAAACAATTAATTTATTCACTCCGAAATATGTGTGAAAATAGACAAAGTTAGTTATTGAGGTTGAAAAAATTGCATAAATGGAACAATAAATGATCCGTGACACACGATTTTGAAATAAAAGTTAAAATTGATAAGACGAATTAATACATGTGAAAATATAATATTATAGAATACATTTTAATTAAGTAAAAATAAAAGTTAATGGTGAAAGATCGTTGGTAAATATTAATATTTTTTAAATCACTAATAGAGGAAATTTAAAAATTTAATTTGTATTGCAATTTATGCGTGTATTTAACATGCAATTTATTTTGTACAGCTCGCAGAGTATGCAATCATTTGCATGCTGCGTTACGCTGGTTGCATCTACAGGTGCAAAGTATGGTAACGTCTTGCCTTCAACTGGTATACGGAGAACTATATTTCTAAATTATTTTCCAACCTTCTAACAGTATCGTTTCAAAGAAACATTAATAAATTCTCATAAAATATTAATTTACAATATTTAAATATACGTATATATATTTTTTAATAAATTACTCTATGAGTAATTAAAAACTTAGCTGATTTAACGCTAAAACTACCAAAGCGGTCAAACGACCGGTTCATAAATTTTCATAAAAATTTTATAAACTTTTAACTATGAATTCTTCAATATTTTCCGCGATTCTCTTAAAATAAACGATTAAAGATTTGTTTCTCTTGCATTATGTATTTTTTCAAACATCTATTATTCTGACTTCTTTAGTACAAATAGGTATATTTTAATCGTTGGTAGTTTTAGTATCAATCGCTAATTTTATGTCAGAATTTTAGAAACCTGTTAATTAAAGACCCTGCATAAAAAGTTAGTACAAAAGTTTCTCGCGAACAAAATACATACGGATATTGTTCCAGCGACATTAATCTTGCAATCACTTCGCGTAAAAGTCGTATCTATTACATAGCCGTTAATTATATCGTTTCACTTTCACACGATTATTTTACTTCTTCTAAAAATAACTGGGAAACAAGATATTCACAACCTAATTTATTACCGTTTTTNCGCGTTAAAATATTTCATAACAAACACAAAAGATACATCGGTTAAATTTTGTTATTAAAACACAATTAAAAAACTACAACTAGTATGCCCATCTTATTTTTAAATCACCACAGATCAAATTAAATTATACTTTAGAATAAATAAATAATTACTCGTCGCGTAAATCATAATAATAATAATAACTTTTATAAATACAATATAATAATAAAATATAACAATAATAATTTTTAAAAATAAATTTTCACCTAAATAATCGATGATAAAATATTATGATTATAAAAATAAAACCAGTGTCACGATTTGCCTCTTTCTTTCCATAATCATATTAAGCCAATACTTTTACGCAATACTGTACGTAAAACGAAATATGTACTCTAAACTTCCCGAGATTGAACATAATCGCAACTGATCGACCGAAGANCTTCTTCTAAAAATAACTGGGAAACAAGATATTCACAACCTAATTTATTACCGTTTTTTTTTTCTTTTTTTTTTTATTACCTTAAACTAGGAAGTATCTTCCTTATACAAATTCATATAATTGTTTATCGTAGCATCAACCTTTATTATTATTAATTACGTCTATGTAACAATCCTTTATTTATTATAACGTCTAAATTAGAATACAGAAATGATAAATTAATGAAAATATTTGTTGGTACCTACATTTATATTTTTCTGATACTCTTTTTAGCATCTTAACAAAATGTTAAGTTTCCGAGATATTTACTATCCGTAGGTACCTGAAAATAGAATTATTCATTCCGAATACCTAAACTCGTATGATCTAAAAATTAATTTCTAAATTAAAAGTTTTCGATATTATACGATACAAAAAAATATTAACACTGAGATCGACAATGCTCAATGTTTTCATACGTTATTTTAAATTGTTGTTTCTTACTTTCGTTTAATTACTGTCGCCGTTCTTCATTTTCTCCATAAATTTAAAATACAATTTAACGACGAATCGGTACAGTATCGAGTTTAAACAATATTTTTGCGAATCAACAGTTTCATGATATAAATTACGTTACGTATTTAACTCACCACCCACGCAATTCGGACTCGTACAAGGAATCGGTTTATTAGGTAGCTGTGTTCCAGCACTCAATTGTGTTCCTTGTACCGTGTAACAGTGCAAGTCACACTTATACGAATGATACGAGGTTCCACAGCCCGAGCAGTCGATCTGCCCGGGTGGATTAGACCAACCCTGTAACAAATATAAATTTAATTAATCAAAATTTCATGGATTAACCCCTTCACTGCGAAAAACGTATGTATACATTGTTGTCAATAAGTCATCGGACACCAAACAAGTTTAACACTAGAATTACCGTACCAGTCAAAATGACTGGTTCGTAATTTCTCATAGAAATTTTATAAATTTACAAATAATGTAGTTTTGGGTATTTTCCGGGATTTTTTGTAAAAAATATGTGCAAAGAATTTTTCCAAATACCTTTCATTTTGATTTCTTTGGTATAAATAAGTCTACTTTAATCGGCGGTAGTTCATAAATTTACATATTGCGTCGATTCACCTTTTCTTTGCCTTGAGTGTTTCAATCTGACTCATCGCAAAATGCACTGAGAATATGTAGATTTTTCATGTACTAATAAAATTGTTTTCCTATGTTCTATATTGCATTAATTTCTTCGAACCATTATAGTAACAATGGTATTATTGAAAAGTTGATCGGTATCCATATTTACCATAATTATGTACTTTAACCCTTTGCGGTCGGCGGCTTTTTCGGCCGAGCGAGGTGCCAGGTCGGAGCGATTTTCGCGAATGTGTCGGGCGCCTTACAGGTACAAATAAAATTATCTCCGTTAAGATGTGTCATTTGATACTTCATACAAAAGAGTATAAACAGCTAAGGAACCTTTCCAAGAACCAATGCTGCGTTCCTATCGTTTGGAGCTAACGTAATCTAACATAAACACCGATTGGCGCCTCTCACTCGCCATCCGACCTGTCGCGCGAAACGTCGAGGCGACTGAGAGTCGCCTTCCGACCGCAAAGGGTAATTATGCACGCCGGTCACCGGTGGCCCCCACGGGGCTGTAGCGAAGTCGAGTGCCGGTCACCGGTGACCCCCATGGCAGTCAACGTGTTAATAAAACAATTTAAGAAAGAATAACGCACCAACCCCTCGATACGAGTGATATTTTTATTTAAAACAGAGCGATACTAAACGAGTGTTTGAAAAATGTTTAACGATGGAGCAAGTGTTGTATTAAATAATTGTAAAAATATTTAAACCGAACTTACCGTTTGGGGACAGGGCCAATGATTAGGATACTGGCATCCGCCACCCGACAAGCCTAGTCCCAAAGTCAACTGCGGAATTAATGATAGTTGAAAAGGAAAAGAAGGTGGTGGAACGTATGGAGGATAAGCAGGTGGAACGGCTGGAGGATAAGGTGGAACGGCTGGAGGATAAGGTGGAACGACTGGAGGATAAGGTGGAACGACTGGAGGACGAGGAGTTTCACACTTTTCTGGTGGCTTGCATGTAGATGCTAATTAAAAAAAAAAAAAAAAAGAAAAGAAAGAAAGAAATAATAACATTAATAATATTTAACCACTTGCGCTGGAAAGACGTGGCACGCACGTCGTGATGCTTTTGTCACAGAATCGCCAACGACGTGGTATGCATGAACAAAACACAAACAAAACGACGTTTATTTTTAACCCGATCCAATTTTTATTCTAGATATTTTTTGTTGTCCGGAGTTTGTATGACAATGATCATGAACGGATGATGGGATCATATGGATACAACAATAAATAAATTAAATATTCATATTTGTATAATTTTATAATCAATCGACGCTCTATATTCACTTTAAAAAAACTATTGAAAGTTCTAGGTCGAAAATAAGTTAGTTTAAAAAATATAAATTCTTTTCCGATTTCTCTAAGGCATCGAACGCTCTATGACGCTTCTCAGTGAGTTACGATGGATCGTTCTGCTACACGCGTCGGTGAATTTTTCGCCAGCGCAAGTGGTTAATCAAGTATTTGTTTTATATTTAATTTTTGTACGTTTAACAAGATGATCCTTTACTTACGAGTGACTGTTTCACGTTCGGTATTGATAACATTATGAATATCGATCTTTGTGGTGATATTGTTGCTTTTCAAAAAATCATTGTTATTGTTGTTAGTAATGTTGGTGCAATCTCCAGAAATACATTCGGTTTCGTATTCGGTGATTATTTGGTGCTTGTGCTTTGTCTTTCTTAGACAGTGACTACATTTCTGATCACAATCTTTGTCCATGTCGCATTTCTTCGCGCACTGTTCCATACAGTTGTGATCTTGATGAAATTTTCATACATGTTAATATTTATAGCGCTTTAATGGTTGCTTACATTAATTTGCAAATAATTCTGAGTTAGAAGAATAGGAAAGATGAAGACGAAGAAAAATTAGTAGCAAGACGAAAAATTTAGTTTTGGTAAATTTAGCTTCCTTTCATCGAACTTGAAGTGACCAGATTAGAGAAGCTACGCAAAATTGCTCGATTATTCTTATTTTAAAGGGGTTATAGAAAAACTACTATTTTTCTTTGCAATAAAAATTACATTCCTTCAGTTTTGCCTATAGATAGCACGAGCACATCTTCAACGTGTTTTCAAGCAAATAAAAGTTAATTCAAAATTGAACNATTAAATATTCATATTTGTATAATTTTATAATCAATCGACGCTCTATATTCACTTTAAAAAAACTATTGAAAGTTCTAGGTCGAAAATAAGTTAGTTTAAAAAATATAAATTCTTTTCCGATTTCTCTAAGGCATCGAACGCTCTATGACGCTTCTCAGTGAGTTACGATGGATCGTTCTGCTACACGCGTCGGTGAATTTTTCGCCAGCGCAAGTGGTTAATCAAGTATTTGTTTTATATTTAATTTTTGTACGTTTAACAAGATGATCCTTTACTTACGAGTGACTGTTTCACGTTCGGTATTGATAACGTTATGAATATCGATCTTTGTGGTGATATTGTTGCTTTTCAAAAAATCATTGTTATTGTTGTTAGTAATGTTGGTGCAATCTCCAGAAATACATTCGGTTTCGTATTCGGTGATTATTTGGTGCTTGTGCTTTGTCTTTCTTAGACAGTGACTACATTTCTGATCACAATCTTTGTCCATGTCGCATTTCTTCGCGCACTGTTCCATACAGTTGTGATCTTGATGAAATTTTCATACATGTTAATATTTATAGCGCTTTAATGGTTGCTTACATTAATTTGCAAATAATTCTGAGTTAGAAGAATAGGAAAGATGAAGACGAAGAAAAATTAGTAGCAAGACGAAAAATTTAGTTTTGGTAAATTTAGCTTCCTTTCATCGAACTTGAAGTGACCAGATTAGAGAAGCTACGCAAAATTTCTCGATTATTCTTATTTTAAAGGGGTTATAGAAAAACTACTATTTTTCTTTGCAATAAAAATTACATTCCTTCAGTTTTGCCTATAGATAGCACGAGCACATCTTCAACGTGTTTTCAAGCAAATAAAAGTTAATTCAAAATTGAACACTGAATTAAATTCAAAAAGAGAAAACAAGATTGCAACCGTATTACTGTTTCAAAATGAATAATACCAGCGCAAACAAATTTCATTTCAACCGATTCGGGTAAATAAAAGAAGAAATAAAAAAAGATTGCACCGATATCACTGTTTTGAAACGAATTAAGTTAATTACTGGTAAGATCTCGTGACAGGGTTGTAAAGTGTTTCATTTTTCTGTTGTTTCCAGTAGCATACTAAATATCATAAACATTAATATTACAAATCTACACGTATTCACTTCGATAAACATATATTTTCAGTTTAAATGTCAATTCAATCTACCATGTACTGATTCTTTTAAAAAATGTATTCCATCGTTCCCCAATTTAACCTGTTAGCACAGATAAATTCTAATTCGAGTAAGAAAAGAGAAAAAAAAGAAGAAGAGCTTCCATCAACAGCACCGTATCAAAATAAATTACTAATACAAATAAATTCTAATTCGAGTAAAAAAAATAAAAAAAGTAAGAAGAAGAAAAAGAGCTTCCATCGACAGCACCGTATCAAAATAAATCATTAACACAAATAAATTCTAATTCGAATAAAAAAAAAATAGAAAAAGTAAGAAGAAGAAAAAGAGCATCCATCGACAGCACTGTATCAAAATAAATTATTAACACAAATAAATTCTAATTCGAGTAAAAAAAATAAAAAAAGTAAGAAGAAGAAAAAGAGCATCCATCGACAGCACTGTATCAAAATAAATTAATAATACAAATAAATTATAATTCGAGTAAAAAAAATGAAAAAAGTAAGAAGAAGAAAAAGAACTTCCATCGACAGCACTGTATCAAAATAAATTATTAACACAAATAAATTGCATCACTTTCGACAGATCTGGTCACTCCAACCGCATCCCTTAGAGAAGCCATTTTATACATCGTCTAATCTAACCGAAATCCGGGTGAATGTCCCCGTGCTGGAAATGATGTCTCTTCGATCTCTTCAGGCAGCTTATATAGGTCCTGTAATCCGAGTGCTTGCAATCATGGAGGACCTTTTGTTCGTACGACGTGGGTGCCTCGGTGACCGTGACCGGCGTGGCAAAGACGAAGAACGCGAACGCGGCGTAACCGACGAAAACGGCGATAAAGCAGAATGTTCGCGGCTGCATCCCGAGGTATTTTAACGAAATAGCTGGCTGATGCGACTCGACCGTCCCTTTATATACTCATATTACTCGTCGTTGGGTAAACAACCTGTACACGCAGCCCCTCTGTCAGAGACCTAGAAGATGTTTTGCGCCGCGTACAGAGATACCAGGGACATCGTACTCTAGGCTAATATTTTAACGCGTTAATTTTTTACCGTGATTCTACCGTCAAGTTTGCACAGCTTATCGTGCACAGCGAAACGCGCCTGAGTCGAACGCGACTCATGGACAACCGAGGAACAATTATCGTCTCTCGTGTTCTCGTTGGACTTTTATCTCTATAATTTTCGAGGATCAACATTTCACGAATATATAATAGGTATAATATTGGCATTTTTTTTTGTGTAGTTCGGTTTGCAAAGGACGTTAAGAGGCGATTGTGGTTGTTTCAGGGCGCTGTTCTTCGTCGTTCTCATTTTGTTCAAGCATGATTGCTACGCTCGATGCACGGTTCGTTATTCGCGGGTGGAACTGTTCAATTTTGAGAGCGAATTGGATGCAGAATAATCTCTTTTTTTTTTTAGAATACAATTAGTGGACTTGAAAATTAAGGGTAGATTCCGTAGCGCTTTCCTAGTCACGTTTCGTTCGAAGATATTATTTAAATATCGTAATAATCATCGTATCGATGTCCTCGCGGTTTCTTTAACATCCAATGATTAAAAATCTAAAATAATAAAAATTCGATTCGATGCGAGAAAACCAATTAAATTTGATTTCTCCGATTAGAAGAAGAACGTTTCGCAGATTGTTTCAAATTTTTTCTCACGTCGGATTAAAAAATGATGCGATTAAAATTTTCTAACGCGAAATGCAATCCGAGTGGATCACAGAATCGTTTCAAACGGTTTGTAACAAAGAACCGTGCAAGAAATGTTCTCGTTAGAAGAAGGAAACGCTTGTGATATTGCTCGAAAGAGAGAAACATGAGTTTAAAGGACTGTAATGTCCTGCCACATCCGTTTTTCATTGCCATATTCTGTTCGCTGCTTATGGCTCGGTTCAGAACCAGATGCGATACACAATTATCTCCTAGAGCACGAGTGCAGTCGAGCGAATTAAAAAAATAAAAAGAAAGAAAACATGGCCGCCAACCCGTTCATTTTTACCAGTATGGGGTACGATATATGATTACACGGATAACTGCATAAACATGGTGGAAACGGGCAAACATTTGGCAACAGCCTCTGATTATATACTCCTGGTATGACTTTCGAGCGAGCAGGGAAAGGTATTTCTTTGTGACAGAATACACTTGCAGAATGCGATAATGACACGTTTTGCATAACGTTCGTGGATGGTAAACATTGGCGTGATAGGGGGGAAAAAATTGCGAACAATATATTGGACCACATATTGCGAGAGGAATGTGGACGCACGCCTTGTAAAATATTGCGGTCAATATTGGAAGAATAAACGAGCAATGTTTAATCTATTCTTTTGGAAATGTTGAAGCGATCATTCTTCGGTTGTACCGATTTATAAAAGTCCGATGAGAGAACGGAAAGGATAATTTTAGATATTTTTATACACTGAAACTGTTTTCTTAAATTTGAAGATTAAAGAGGATAAAGTTGGTTGGAAAAATATTCGACCGAATTTTAGGTATTGAGCGAGTTTTGTATACGGTTAGAGTTTTGCAAATAAAAAAGTGAATCAAGGATTGTTCTTGGGAAATATTTAAGAGTTTATTTTAGAGTAATGTATAATAGTTTGTGAATAAAGTGGAACGTATAGGAACAAATATATTTTGAAAAAGTAACGTTAATAGCTAAGGTGATCGGATATTTTTGTAATTAATTGTGTCTGTGGGAAATTATAGTTATAAATCATTATATTGTATGAAAGATGGAATGCTTTCTGCTTTTTATTAATTAATGTAACAAGTTTTATTTAAAAAATTGGAAACGAAAATCGAGCACCAGCGAACACTGTACTGGAAACAAAAATTTTTATACTCATATTTAAAAAATTGAAACGACACGAGTATGGACTAAACAAGAAACGGTATTAATCTTTGTCAGGATACTGACTAAAATAGCTTTGTTTTCCATTATTTCTATACGAATTATAAATGTTTCGTATCTTTAGATACGCAAGTATAAAACAAAGATATCACAAATATATTTGTGATATCGTGAATAAACATGTTGCAGAGTGACTCTTGGCACTGTATTTGTGGAAAAAGTTAATAAACGTTGCACTGTTTTTGTAGAAAAAATTAATAAGAACACCATGAAAAATGAAATGAAAAATAAAATAAATTCTTCTCTTTTATTAAATTATAAATAATATTTCTAAACTTTGAAAAACTTCATTTTCCTAAAGTTCTTTATATATGATTCTTGTTAACAAAATAACTACCAAATTAGAACAAATGCTTCTCTTCCACTGAATTATAAATAATACTTCTAAATTTTAATGAGCTTCATTTTCATAAAGTTCTTCACATACGATTCTTANGCAACTGATCGACCGAAGAGAAGAGAATCATAGTATCGAGTAACGAGTTTGTTTTTTTTTTTTTTTTATTTATGTACTTCAATTTGGATTTTAATAAAAAGACCACGAGTATACCGATATCTGATGAAACTATGATTCCAAAACTGATCGTGGTAGGGGACCGAGGCTCCGTTCCTGTGACGTGAGCACGGCAGAAAAGTAACGGGCACCGTGGTAGCGAGAACAGAACGCTGCGCTTTCAACGCAATGGATTCTTACCGGACCAGCTAAATATAGTGGGTGTCCCAGAATTACGGATGTTTATTCTACACGACTTATCGCGTTGAAGAAGAAAAATCGCAAAAAAAAAACATAATATTTTAAAAGTTAAAAGATTTATGTGTAATATTAGATGAAATAAAATAAAAATTAAATTATATGCTAGGAATAAATGAAATTTTTAGTGAAACACCATATGAATATTAAACTGCATAACGAAATGAATTTGGTGTATAAATACGAAAGCGTGTAACGTAAAAAAAAAGAAATAATTTAAGTTCGTTTTACCATGGAAGATTTAGTAATAATTTAGAAAAAAATCACAAAAAGATATAATATTAGATGAAATAAAATAAAAATTAAATTATATACTAGGAATAAATGAAATTTTTAGTAAAACACCATATGAATATTAAACTGCATAACGAAATGAATTTGGTGTATAAATACGAAAGCGTGTAACGTTAAAAAAAAAGAAATAATTTAAGTTCGTTTTACCATGCAAAATTTAGTAATAATTTAAAAGAAAATCGCAAAAAGATACAATATTCTCAATTTAAAAGATTTATGTATAACATTAGACGAAATAAAATAAAAATTGAATTATATGCTAGAAATAAATGAAATTTTCAGTAAATTTACACCGTATGAATATTAAACTGCATAACAAAATGAATCTGGTGTATAAATACGAAAGCATGTTACATTAAAAAAAAAAAAGAAACGATTCAAGTTCGTTTTGCGATACAACAACTGCTAATAATTTTAATCCCCGATTAAAATAATTAAATCTAAATTATTACCTAGATAATTATAATAAGATTAGATAGATAATTATAACAAATAGATAATTATATACTAAATAGATAATCGATCCAAATCATTACTTAACCTTCGATTAAAATTACACTACAAACATTCATACCAATACACCAAAAAACATCCTCATAAAATAACAATCTCCAATTTCAATAAAATTCTAACTTATCAATACTCGTTCAAATATCTACAAAACCAGTATTAACACACTGCAAAAAAAAGAAACAAGATGTCTACCCATCAAAAGCCTCTGCTAAATTCCACACAACTTTCCACAAAAATTCATTCACACCGTCAATTAAAATCGCTCAATATCACATCACACTAACTCTCAACAATTAAAATCATCAAACGTACCATCTGACGATGAATCTTCGCGCATCCCATTCGTCTTCCCGCCATTTCCCGCGAGCTTCGTGCAATCTTGCTGCCCAAAAGCAACGAAAGTATCGCTCTATCAAACCTATCCTACGGAACGAGAAAAAAGTCTCATAAATTACCAAGCAGCCTCGAACGCATCGTGCCGAATAAAAACATTCCTTACTTAAGAGCAGCGAAAAAAAAGCGGTTCGAAGAACGAAGCCAAAACGGATGCATCGACTCTAAGGACACCGTGTAGGAAAGCGCGCTAAGCGGGGTGGCGCTGTCTCGCGTGCGCGGCGTGCGTGTGCCTCGGGACGCGCAATGGCCGCCGTGACCCGAAGTGCGGCGGTTCAGTGTCAATCGTCCTTAATTTTCCCCTTTTTAATTCGCCGCTCCACGCCCACGAAAATGCGCGCTACCTCGGCGTGCACACAGTCGGCGCGGCTCAGCGGCACGGTGTACTTGGTCGATCGCGAGTTCGTCATCGGTAACACGGTTCCCTCGCTGATGTTCCTACCGTCGCCGAGAGCCGCCTTCGACGCTGACACGCGACCGTGCGCGTCGAAAATGTGTGCAGCCCGATCCTCGGCCGTGGATAATCGGTCGAAAAAATCGAGCCAGTGAACATGAATTACCGATGCGTACCCCCGTCGGGCGGCTCTCGTGTCTCGTGAAAGTGGCCCCCTCGTGGATCGCCTTCTCGGCGGCCGATTTTTGCCCGCGAGAACAGTCTGCGCCGAGAGGAAGTGTCAATTGACGGTTTAACGCGCGCGTTAAGAGGCTGGACGGCGGAGCAGTGTGCACGCGCTCGTTACATATTAAAGACGATTTTCCGACTTGTCGCCCGGGACAGCTCGTGGTGCGAGAATCGCGCCGAGCCGTGGTGCGAGAATCGCGCCGAGTCGTAGGTGCGAGAATCGCGCCGAGTCGTAGATGAGAATCGCCGGGACGAGCAACAAGTGGTCTTCGAGTTGTGCGAGGGATGGGAGAGGCTTGGAGCGAGCTCTGAACCACGCCGTGCGCTGTCTGCCGTGTGTTCGACGCGTGGAGTAAAAAAAAAAAAAAAAAA
>SMSQ01018728.1:9442-24773 GCA_019453375.1 Ctenoplectra terminalis | reverse complement strand
CAACATGGGTCTATTTTATTATCTGAAATCCTGTGCCGCAAAAAGTTAAGAGGGGAAGTGCCTTGACGAACTGCACATGGCCTGCTTCAGCCGTTTGTCTATCACGATTTTCTAATGTAACAACTAATAGCTCAAGTTCAAGATCATTTCATACACGGTGTGTAACTCGCGTAAAACTGCGCTCGTATCCTTCGACGTTCGAATGGAATCTAGAAAATTCGTTCTACATCTCGTCCTTGGAAAAAGGAGTTTCGTAAACTGTCGCGTCGTCATTGTATACATTTACATTGTATAAGAAAGAGTGTCCGTATCTCTGGCCAAAGCTTAATCACTTCTTTGGTGATCGGTCCAAAATATAAGTCCGTTCACTTTACAGCGTTGATCTAATTGATATCGCTGAGCAAATGTTTACTTCCGTTCTTATGAGTATAAACGAGATATCTTTTTAAGATTTTTAAAAAGAAGAAACTATACAGATCCCACATGGATGAAAAATTATTATAAATAGTGAAAAATGCATGGTTTAAAGGGAGTATAATGCGTTTCCGAAAATCTAATTTTTAAATATGTTTTGTAGAACATTGTGTTTATAATACGCATATTTTCAATGTTTTATAGCGGATAGAATTTTTGCAGCAATTTAACACGTTAAGCGCCACGCTGGTCCCTGCGGACCGACGCTGAAATTTTCGTTTAGTCGTTTGTTTTCGAAGACTGACGCTATCAATTTCAAAAAATAATACCTTGTAATTCATTAATGAGTTCTATTAAATCACGTTAAACAGAGTTACCGTTTTCCTTTGCAGGCCTTTACAATTTTCATTTTAAATTCTTAACTACTTTGCGACCAAATATTTTTTAATTACTATCACAGCGTGTAGTCTAAAGGAAACACGTTTAACGTGTTAACACTTTGCAGACGAGAACTATCTCGACTCTGATTCGCGACAGGTCGAGGATAATTTCTATATGGAACGAGATAATAAATTACATATCCAAAGAATTACATGAAAAATAAAATAGAAAACAGACAAATGGTCGATTAAACTTCGCGTTAGCGTTTCCTATTCGTTCGTCGCTACAACGGCGACGTTCGTCCGCAAAGAATTAAAAAACTAAGTAACAGAAAAAAAAATAATTACACAAAACTTTTTTACCAAACCAAAAATTAAATTATGCATACCAGTACAGACACGTACCGCTAGAGTTTAAAAGGTTAACTGGAATATCAAAGAAAAAGAAAAATGAAGAAATCAGTTGGATACGAAAATAATGAGAGGGTGAAATCGAAGTATGTGACAAAGGGAAGGTCCCATAAATAAATCAAGCACTTGGACGAGCTAAGCTTCGAGCTCTGATGAGTGTTTTACAACACGGCCTAATTGCAAGAGACGGACATTCGGTCTTCGAGAATGCTGGACATGATTTGGAAAACTATCCGAAGACATTTACNTTGCAGACGAGAACTATCTCGACTCTGATTCGCGACAGGTCGAGGATAATTTCTATATGGAACGAGATAATAAATTACATATCCAAAGAATTACATGAAAAATAAAATAGAAAACAGACAAATGGTCGATTAAACTTCGCGTTAGCGTTTCCTATTCGTTCGTCGCTACAACGGCGACGTTCGTCCGCAAAGAATTAAAAAACTAAGTAACAGAAAAAAAAATAATTACACAAAACTTTTTTACCAAACCAAAAATTAAATTATGCATACCAGTACAGACACGTACCGCTAGAGTTTAAAAGGTTAACTGGAATATCAAAGAAAAAGAAAAATGAAGAAATCAGTTGGATACGAAAATAATGAGAGGGTGAAATCGAAGTATGTGACAAAGGGAAGGTCCCATAAATAAATCAAGCACTTGGACGAGCTAAGCTTCGAGCTCTGATGAGTGTTTTACAACACGGCCTAATTGCAAGAGACGGACATTCGGTCTTCGAGAATGCTGGACATGATTTGGAAAACTATCCGAAGACATTTACTGTTTAACCCTTTCGGTACGAGCGCTCTGTCCGCTGTAACACTCCCGCTGTACACACGAAAATGCACGTACAGTAAAGACTCGATAAGTGTTCAGAATTTGGGACCGGCGAGGAACATTTAGCGGACAGGAGACTCGCTTCTGCAAACCGTTTGTATCCTACCGACGTCGACGGACGTAGAAAAAGACAGTTCGATGAAGAAGAAACAGAGACTAAGAGTCGAGGTGGTCGTAAAGATTAAATGCTTCCATATCGGTGAGGCAATACCGATGCATCGAACAAACTTTTTTATTTTTAATTTTTTTTTAATATATACCATATATTATAATATATCGGTGAAATTTTGCTGATTAAAATGAGACTAAACACGATATTGTTACGACAATTGGTTAGGATGATTAGGCTTGCAAATGTTCCTCTTTCCTCGCTGTTTCTTTCAATGCATTCACAGAAAGTAAATTATTTCAACGTTATTCAGGTTAATTAAAAATATCGTAACAATTTCGTGTTTGGTTTCATTTTAATCAGCAAAAACTCATCGATATGTTAATAAAATTGTCATGAAGAAGAAATGAAAAATGAAAAAGTTTGATCGCTGCGTTAGCGTTATCTCACCGATACGAATACCATAGAGGTTTTCAAAGAGAAGACTTGCGATGTCATATTTCTCCCATGCTTGCTTCAGGAGGGAACCAACCAGTGATGGGGATAACCCGCGAACACTTAGCGTGTAGCTCTTTCCGAACATTTAGCGAGTCTTTACTGTACAGCGCGTGGTCAGTCTTCTTTTGTACGAACATTTTTCTAAGCGTTAAATAAGAACTGTGCTTAATAAAACAATGTTTCTTCTTGTCGTACCGAGAGCCGATTTCTCGTTATTGTAAACCGGGATTTTGTTTAGGCGTCGAGTGCGATACGGGACTGAGTCGAGGCACTTAAGACAGAGGCCAGATGGTGGGCCATAATATTTTGAAAATTCCCATCCCCGGCGAAAACTGTGCCTGCAGTCAGTCACAGCCGAAACACAGTACAGTATACACGCTTTCCTTTTACCGTAGTTTTATATATTTCCGACCGCTCCGCCCTTAGCTTAGTTTAAAGATTTCTACACTTCTAACAAGTGCCGTTTAGAGTTTTAATATTAAAAGACTTCTATATAAAATTCTATTAATTATACAAGTAACACTAGGTCATCAGATGGATGCCGGACATATCCGACGCTCGTACACACAGGTAATCAGATGGATGTCGGATATATCCGGCGCTCGTACCCAAAGGGTTAAAAATTGAGCTGAGCAGTCGCTTACCGAGCATTTTCCCTACTTGAGAATTCCACATGTACTGTAAGGAGATCGTTGTCAGTTCGCGTTTAGCGGAGTACCTTCATTAGCCCTAAACCTAATAGCTAACGAGTAATTTTACTTTATTCGTCACGTACACATCTCGCTGTTCCGTGGAAATCTGTTATAAGTTGAATCTCTAACTTGATATTACGCGAAGAAAATTTTCAGGAAATAAAGTGAAGTTACTCGTTGGTTATTAGGTTTAGAGCTAAAGAAGGCCAATACTTTTTTACTTAGAATTCAAAATTCTTCCATATTTTGGTATAAAAGATATAGTATTAGATGTAGTATTCTATAGTATTAGATGTAGTATTCTATAGTATTAGATGTAGTATTCTATAGTATTAGATGTAGTATTCTATAGTATTAGATGTAGTATTCTATAGTATTAGATATAGTATTCTATAGTATTAGATATTGTATACTAATTAGATATAGTATTAAATATAGTATACTATATATATTAGATATAGTATTCCATCTAAAAAAAACAAAGTCGACCTTCTAATCTCCCAAACGTTTCCACTTATAAAAAAAAATAAATACACTACACGATGTACCCCTTCGGACCATGCAACTTCTGTATACTAAACTTTTTCGCGCAACGTATACTTTGCAAGTTATAGAGATCCGCAAAGTGCGTGGACCCGTCTGTATACTTGTAGCGAATTGTCGCCGTTGTGTATTTTAGCTAATAAAGAACTGTTTCTTAACCCATTTGCATCACGAAGCGGAATATTCCGCGAGTAATATCTTCTCTGTATCGCCAAACGTGGAATAATCCGCCGACATCGACATCGTACCATACCGTTGAATAAAAATATTTGCACTAACAATTTTATATTTATTAATATACATTATCCTCTGTACTCTGATATATCATTATATCCAGTTAGTATTAATAAAGAATAGCAAATATTTAAATCGTGACGAATTATAAATGATCTGATCAACTACGCGCGATCAATCGAATAGACTTCGGTGATAAGTGAGAGTCCTTGCAATTTAAGTCGTGATGCAAATGGGTTAACACTAAACCTACCGACGATTAAACTATACCTGCTTGTATCAAAGAATTTACAATAATAGATACTTGGAAAAATACACAATGGTAGAGAAACAAATCTTTAACCATATATTAGGTTGTTCGGGAAATAATTTCGTTTTTTCCCGATAGAGGATTTAATTGTATTTTCTTGCACCCAACTTCACACTTAAGCCGCATAATCATTATATGTTTTGAGAGCCGATATAGCAAGGTTTGTGTGTGAAAAAGTCCATTTGATTCTAGGCAGTAGTTTTTGGTTGGTGCCCTTTTAAATATGGAGAGCAATAACCAGCATTTCCGTCATATTTTACTTGTTTACTATAGAAAAGGTAAAAATGCTGTTCAAGCCAGAAAGAAATTAACCGATGTGTATGGAGAAGATGCGTTGACGGTACGCCAGTGCCAAAACTGGTTTGTAAAATTCGATCCGGAAATTTTGATGTCGAAAATGCACCACGTTCCGGAAGGCCGGTTGAAGCTGATAAAGACGGGATAAAGGCATTAGTTGATGCAAACCGGCGAATAACAACACGAAAGAAGGCGAAAGCTGCTGGACCAGAATGGCCAATATATAATTTAACAAAATATTTGTTCGTTATACGAAAATTGTCTTTCATGTTCACAAAAAAAAAAACGAAATTACTTTCCGAACAACCCAATATTTAACGGAAAATCACAAAAAAATATTCAAAAGTGCACCGTTAATAATTTATAAAATTTGGACAAGAAATTACGAAACGGTCATTCGACCGTTTTGGTAGGTTTAGTGTTAAAATATCGAAGAAAAAAAAAAGAATTGCAACAAAGAACACGCATATGCGTGAACGCAGGTCTGTTCGCGATAAATTCGACAGGTCTGTCGCGAAGAATTCGCGTGCAGACTTGGAGATCGTGTGTAAATATGCGTGGGTGACGCGTATGTTCGTGGCCGCGCGAGAAACTGGATCAGTCACGGCGCGTGTTAATTGATACGCGACGTGTACGCGTAAGTGGAAGACGCGTGTGATAGCGCGCTCCTGGTGACTGGATATCGGTGCATACTTCGAACCACGTAAGTGAAATGGCGTTCGGAAGAGGTTGTGCAGGGGCTGGAACCGATATATCGGTTTTAATATTTTAATATCGAAAATAGTTTTGTCGAGGTTTATAGGGAGAAATTTTCTGGCGAGTGCCGGAAAGTGTCACGATAAAGCGTCACGAAAGAGCGTCACGTAACGGTGTGTACGCGTGTTAACAGATCTGGGATTGATAGTACAAGACGACATGAAGACACGTTTGATTATTTTCAATATTGTTGACTCTTGCTTCCTAGCGAGAACTAAAACTAAAACATTTTTGTAAAAAACTTGTACGAAAATAGTTCGATCAGTTATTTATCTATATTTTAAAACNTTCAGGACGCCACACCGGTAGATAGAAGAGTCGACAAAAATTAATCTCATTTTTGATCTTCTAATAAAAATTTTTAATCGTTGAATAGTGCACACTTTATTTCTCTTATTCTTCTTTTCTTAATCACAAACTAATTTCTTTAAAATGTTCTACTTAAGAAAAAAATATAATAAATTTGTTATTAACCCTCTATAGTCCGAATTTTGTCTGCTTATCAGAGAAAAAATTACGATTGCTTACAGTTTTTCGCTTAGGTTTGAAAATTTGTTAAACTAATCATTGTTATAAATAGATCATGGTGTCGCTGCGATAATATTATAATCAAATTTAATAGAACACCGATAACTAGATAAAACAAATTTTTTAAAATATAGATACTATAGTTCGCAACTTTTAAGTCACACGGCGCCATAGAGGGTTAACACGCTGATTGCCACACAGAAATTTGATAAAGATTTGATAAAAATTAACCTTTCATTTTTTAGCTTCTAATAAAAATGTTTAATCATAGAATAGTGCACAGTTTATTTCAAAGTATTCTCTAACCAGCGATGATGTTCAAAATTAACTGTCAATGTTCATTCAACTTTTACAATTATAAACATTTGAAGCACTTTGGTCAACGATGACCACCATGGCTTTATAGGAGAAACAATCTCCGGTCACATATGACCACTGTGGCAGTCAACGTGTTAAAGCACATCCTTTTCCCTAAGTCGAAGTGGGACTAAAAATGTCCCACCCTGCATTACGGTGCATCAAAAAGGTGGGACACTTTTAATCCCAGCGTGCTCCAAAGAGTTAAGGGAAACTCCTTGGGACTTAGGGCAATAAAAACTAAAGCAGGCAATGCTAATGCCCAGAAAGACATTATTGTATTAACCTTCGACGTGAACGCGCGTAGCATTAAACAAAGTATTTCAAATTATTTCAAACCTTACAGAGTGAGTCACCTAACGTTTGCACCTCAAATATCTTCGCTGTTTTTAAGGATACGTCGAATGTCTTAAGGATAAAGTTGAATGGTTCAATGGGACTCGCACGATGCGAAAAATATTTTTGTTTTGTCTACATTCACGGTAAACTGTTATCATATCACACCTTTCGATCACTGAATATAAATGGGACAAAGCGGAATCGCGTTTGGAAACATACCGGTAGTAAATAAATCGCAGCGTAATCGACTAGAGAATGTTTAAAAACATTCGATAACATTGAAGGACCTTAGTATATTTACTACAAGTCTCACTCATGATAAACGTATTCTGCTTTCATATTTTAAATCTTATATGTTTTCTCCGTCCGTGACTTTGAATGGCTTTGAATAATTATAGCCACTGAATTTCTAATGAAAGTGACTATCGTTGTAGGTGTTTCAAAAAGTGTGGTTCCATTTTAAAAAATGGAGGTGACCGTGATATCTTTAACACGATCGCGGATAGTAAAAGTTTCAGCGAGGTGCAAAAATTGACAGTAATTTTATTTTTAAATTGATTGTGATATCCGAAATTTGATTAAACACATTTTATAAGGGTAGTCAGGTTTTATCATATTTTAATCGTTATATACAATGAAACTTAAAATTAATAATAAAATTAAAACTTAAGGTTATATAAAATTAAATTCAAAATAATTGACTTTAAGATTTGAATGCTATAGCATTCGAGTCATTCTGTATCATCATGAAAGTGAATGCTATAGCATTCACGTCCGCGAACGTGTTAAAAAAAATTACATAAAAACAGAAATATTTTTGGCATCGTGTGAACCCCATTGAACCATTCAACTTTATCTTTAAGACATTTGACGCAGCTNCTTCCACTGAACTTTCGCTGGTTAAAACATTCGCATACACAATATGCACAAAATTAAGAAAATTGTACGCGATCAGAATGACTAGCGGAAGTCTACGTAAAATGAAATTCCAAAAGTTTCAATCTTAACGACGTTACACTCATATTCTTCTTTTCTTAATCACAAACTAATTTCTTTAAAATGTTCTAGTTAAGAAAAAAATATAATAAATTTGTTATTAACCCTCTATAGCCCGAATTTTGTCTGCTTATCAGAGAAAAAATTACGATTGCATACAGTTTTTCACTTAGATTTGAATATTTTTAATCATTGTTATAGATAGATCATGGTGTCGCTACTGTAATATAGTAATCAAATTTACTAGAACAGCGATAACTAGATAAAACAAATTTTTTAAAATACAAATACATTAGTTCATAACTTTTAAGTCGCACGGCGCCATAGAGGGTTAACGCGCTGATTGCCACACCGAAATTTGATAAAGATTTGATAAAAATTAACCTCTTATTTGTTATCTTCTAATAAAAATTTTTAATCATAGAATAGTGCACAGTTTATTTCGAAGTATTCTCTAATCAGCGATGATGTTCAAAATTAACTGTCAACGTTCATTCAACTTTTACAATTATAAACATTTGAAACAATTTGGTCATCGATGACCACCGTGACGGTCAACGTGTTAATATTGAACTGAATGACAATTTTTGAGACGAGAGAAGGTTGCTCGTACTTACAAGTCGAATAACGTTAAATTAAAACTTTCTGTAAAATAATCTCAAAAGTTTATTTATTGTAGTATATATGTTTAAGCTTGATGTTTAAAAGTTTTCGTTGCTATGCGTGAAAAATACTGTGCATAAAAACAAGTTACTATGTTTCGTAACATCGGAACGACGAGGATCACGCGTAGCGGACCAACAATAAAAAAAGAAAAAATATCATTTTAAAATATCGTTTTTCTAAATTCAAACAAAATGCAAAAGTTGCAATATGTGTATGGAAAATACTTTTCGACAGTGGATATTTTATCTTACCATTCTTGCTTAACCCTTTGCGGTCCGAGCTACGTTCGACACTTTAACTTAACTAATTCATATTCAATAATATACTTTGAAAAACTGTCAATAATTTGGCTGAATTTTCACATTTTCATTGCCAATAAGATATCTAGATATAAAATTTTCCATTAAATAACATTTTAATGTAAAGGAATATGTTTCGTATCCCAAAACTGAAAACAATGGAACAAAGTAAAATGTTGAGTCTGGCTCGACATAAGACCGCAAAGGGTTAACGTCAGAAGAATCAAATTTAGTTTAGTTTTATATTAGTATACCATTTTATTTTAAAAATAAAAATTTGTGTACGTGCTGTTATTTCCTTAACTGTTTAAAATGCAAAAAAATGTTTCATATTGAAATTATTTGATTTCATTGAGGAAATTTAATAAGATATTTGGAGTTCTTTTTGCATTCATATTTGAAGAGACATAACTGCCAATGTAATTTTTTAAAATAGAACTATATCTTTTTATCATTACCAATTTATTATGCTTTCCACGATGAATTTAATTATGCACACAACGACTACTTTTTATTAACAATACATCGGCTGCTTTTATAAATATTAGTAACAAGCTTCAACTTCGGAATCTTTAACATCCATGAAATAATAATTGAATACGACACATCATGCTTACTATAATATTTATAAAAATAACCGATACATTATTAATCAGAAACAGTCGTTAAACACATCGTTCAATTCATCTTGGAAAGTGAAATAAATCGGCAATAATAAAAATGTACAGTTCCATTTAAGAAAGTTACATTTGCAGTAATATCTCTTTAAATAAGAACCCAAAAAAAGAATCAAAATATCTTATTAACACTAGAACTACCGGCGATTAGAGTTATTTGTACCAAAGAAATCAAAATGATAAGTATTTCGAAAAATACCTATAATAAGGGTAACAATTCTTTATGCATATTTTTTACAAAAAATTGCGGGAAATACTCAAAAATTCATTATTGTAAATTTCTAAAATTTCTATAAGAAATTATGAAGAAGTTCTCTTGACTTGATCGGTAATTCTAGTGTTAAATTCTCCCCATAAAAGCTTCTGTATGAAAGATTTCTTTTTGTATTTTAAATATCTAAGAAAATAATAGAATATACACGAATAAACCAAACATACTACACAAATAAAATTAAATTCGAAACAAGAACTCCATAAAGAAGCTGGTAAAAAATGACTGGAACGACACCTGGACCACTATGACAAGCGGAAGAATTCACAGTTCGATTAAACACTTCTACCAACCTGTTCCAATCAACAACCTAAATCGAAAAAAAAAGATTGCACTATCCCGTGTAGAGAACATACGAGTGTGACTGTCCGGCGAACCGGAAAGATGTTCCGAGGCATAGCCTATTACATCCACCCCGAAGGGTCAGCGAAGAATATCTACCACCGAGCTACCTCCACTGCCCCGAGAGGGACGATAGAAAAATCCAGTTACGCCGCAGAGCGTTTCCTGCGAACGAGTCCTTTCGTTACGTCGGGGGCCGAAGTAGAAGAGACTTCGTCCACGGTCCCCGTCGCATCAATCGAACACCTCGGGGAGGTCTCGCCTAAGAACAGGACACACTAAAACAACCCATCAATACTGTAGGGTGTTAGAAATAAGAAATGTGTGAGACGAGTGAATGTTTGGGCTAAGTTGAAAGAGGTATAAATGTTTGTTGTTCAAGTGCGTGCGGCCAGTGTCTCTTCGCGACGGGACGGCGCCGGTATGTTTAGGGAAAGTGTGACTGTGGACAAAATGATCTCGAGTGGTTGAAGGGATGCGAGGAAAGAATGTTTGGCACCGAGTGATCGAACCGTGTGAACGAAGTGATTGGGAAAACCGTGTACGTGACTGCGAGAATTTGGACTATGGATGCAAGGGATGGAGTGGAAGGGAGAAAGGGTGCATGTGAGAGCAGAGGAAAGAATGAGCAGAAAAAATGATAAAAGCGTGAATGAGTTCAGCGACGAGTTAGTTAAGCATAGGCAGCAGTTAAGAGTAAGCAGTTCAGAGTTAAGAGTTGAAGAGTATACAGTGTGTTAGAGTTAGCGTCGGAAGAATTATTATATTGTATTTTACGTTAAACTTCACATATATACCAAAGTCTCATTCCACTTAATTATATCCCCACAATACCAAATCGAAAAAACAAAATCATGTAAACGTGTACAACCAAATCTGAACAACTTCAACCGCTGTCGTCGCTAATATTGTCGATGCGACGTGAAACTGTTGAGGAGGTTACGTGGAGGAGTGTTTAACCCATTCGCTGCCAAGCCTAAATTATACGAAGTTATTCCCATTGCCGGTTGATTTTTGCTTAATTTAAATTTGTAAAAGATCATTCTCTTTAACACTAGATTTACGGGGATTAATTGGACTACTTTACGGGTATATTGAACTGTGCTTTTTTTGTAACAACATTAGTTCATTTTATTTGAAATTAATAGGTTTTTATTCGCACAGATTTAGTTAGTACATTTAAATATCATTAAAGTTAAATATCATTTTGGGTGTACATTTTCTACACAGATAATTACTGCACTTTAGCATGAAATCAGAAATCCGTCGAATCGACGGGTTCAGTAAATCTAGTGTTAAGTAAGAAATAAAGTATAATTTTTGTAAAAAATTTTATTTGTAGTATTTTGTCAAGTTTTTTACATTTCTATAATTATGTTTGTGGCCACAAAAAATTTGCTAATTCAAAAGCCTGCATGTTATGACATATTTAAAGTAGGACGAGTATACTCGTCTTGGCGATGCATGACACCCTGCCGAAGACGAGTATACTCGTCCTTGGCAGCGAATGGGTTAAATAACTATGTTCAAGACACGATGGAAGAAAAATATATATTTAGATAGTCTTAGGTGGATGTGTACAAGACGGATGCACGGTTAGAACTCAGGAAAAAACAAGTCAGCGCGTACATTCGTACCTGGGGTGNAACGAAGTGATTGGGAAAACCGTGTACGTGACTGCGAGAATTTGGACTATGGATGCAAGGGATGGAGTGGAAGGGAGAAAGGGTGCATGTGAGAGCAGAGGAAAGAATGAGCAGAAAAAATGATAAAAGCGTGAATGAGTTCAGCGACGAGTTAGTTAAGCATAGGCAGCAGTTCAGAGTTAAGAGTTGAAGAGTATACAGTGTGTTAGAGTTAGCGTCGGAAGAATTATTATATTGTATTTTACGTTAAACTTCACATATATACCAAAGTCTCATTCCACTTAATTATATCCCCACAATACCAAATCGAAAAAACAAAATCATGTAAACGTGTACAACCAAATCTGAACAACTTCAACCGCTGTCGTCGCTAATATTGTCGATGCGACGTGAAACTGTTGAGGAGGTTACGTGGAGGAGTGTTTAACCCATTCGCTGCCAAGCCTAAATTATACGAAGTTATTCCCATTGCCGGTTGATTTTTGCTTAATTTAAATTTGTAAAAGATCATTCTCTTTAACACTAGATTTACGGGGATTAATTGGACTACTTTACGGGTATATTGAACTGTGCTTTTTTTGTAACAACATTAGTTCATTTTATTTGAAATTAATAGGTTTTTATTCGCACAGATTTAGTTAGTACATTTAAATATCATTAAAGTTAAATATCATTTTGGGTGTACATTTTCTACACAGATAATTACTGCACTTTAGCATGAAATCAGAAATCCGTCGAATCGACGGGTTCAGTAAATCTAGTGTTAAGTAAGAAATAAAGTATAATTTTTGTAAAAAATTTTATTTGTAGTATTTTGTCAAGTTTTTTACATTTCTATAATTATGTTTGTGGCCACAAAAAATTTGCTAATTCAAAAGCCTGCATGTTATGACATATTTAAAGTAGGACGAGTATACTCGTCTTGGCGATGCATGACACCCTGCCGAAGACGAGTATACTCGTCCTTGGCAGCGAATGGGTTAAATAACTATGTTCAAGACACGATGGAAGAAAAATATATATTTAGATAGTCTTAGGTGGATGTGTACAAGACGGATGCACGGTTAGAACTCAGGAAAAAACAAGTCAGCGCGTACATTCGTACCTGGGGTGTTCGCAGGCATCTCCAAACCCTAATTGATGATCATACCCTAAAGTGAAGGCTAAGAAAAAGTCCGTTAGTTTAATTTTTCTTTTAGGAATGTAGAGTTTATGCAAACACATGTAAAACATGGGTGCCTTCCTTTAACAAAAACTAACACTGACAACAACTAGAACCGGATTTAGCATGTTTTTTTTTTTATTAAGAGTTAATTTTTTTATTTTAGAGTGGTTACATTAACCCTCTATGTATCTGTATTTTAAAAAATTAATTTTGTTTAGTTATCACTGCACTATTAAATTTGATTACTGTATTACCATAGCGATACCATGATCCATCTACAGTAATTATTAGATAAAACATTTTCAAATCAAAGTGAAAAACTGTAATCAATCGTAATTTTTTCTCCGATAAGCAGACAGAATTCGGGCTACAGAGGGTTAACATTGAAGTCATTAGTGATCACTAAACGATACACGAGTGGCTATTACAATGTTACAATGTTTCTGTTGTCACAACATTTCACCTGGAAGAGGTTTTTTTTTTCATTCCATGCTGGTTGTTCGATAATAGTATTAAATATTAGATACCAGTACTCTCTGTCAGCGTGCGATGCGTGAAAACCACTGAACAGGTCGTGAATGAATAAATTCTAGCGAAAAGTATTATACAGTCCCTGGCCATCGAATTAGGACCACGTACGAAAATTTCACTTTTATGGCTGTAACGTTATGTCATATATGGAAAACTGTCTTTGGTCGTTCAAATTATTACTAAATACGTTGATAACGATGTATACATAGCAATCGATTTGTTACTATCGTGCTAATAATCAAACTCTCTGGGTGATGAGCGATTCCAAAACCAGAAACATCCCTTTGCTCTCATGGCAAGGCAATTCTCCCGACTCGAATGCCATAGAAAATGTCTGGAGCCTACTCGAAAGACTAGTTTACAACTCTCCAAGCACCACGTTATCCGAGTTGAAAACAAAAATTACAGATATTTGGGAAAATAATGAAGATACGAAGCATATGATCGAGCAATGTATACGGAGCGTGTCGGAAAGGATACAAACTGTTATCAAAGCAAAGGATGGAAATAAAAAATATTAACGTGTGTTAATAATGTTACGTACAGCAGTAGTGTACCATGTTAGTATCATTACAATTTGAACAGGCCTTTTAATTTTACGAAAAACATGAAAAATGCTGAAAATTCGTAGTGGTCCTAATTCGATGTTCAAGGACTGTAGTTTAATATATAAGTTTAATTACAAAATATTTCTTTACCGCTCGAAATAAAATCTTGTTGTTGAGAAAAATTACGCAAATAAATATAGCATCAAAAATTTTATTTTTTAATCACGATAAAGACACTGATAAGATTTAAATGTTCAAGCTTTTCCGTTTGCAAACTCTTTTATCAAGGTTCAGAAGTAAATATTTTCAGTAATTTCACTTTCGACGGATAATGTCGTTAGTCAGTCAGCTCTGTTCGCGAAATCGTTAATCGCAAATAAGTTTTCATTAATTTAAGTCCAGAGAAATTGTAAGTAACATATGCAATGTTATCTATACATTTGGGTACAATGATCAGCGGGAAGTTTCTTTTACGATATAATTTTTGGTTCGATGATTGTGTACTTTTTTATTATATATTTTTAAAAATTAAATTTCTGGCGCCCTTAGGTGCCGTTATCCTGAGCGGTAGTCCAACTTTGCTCCCATGTGAAGCCGGTACTAACAATATACACGAGCTATAAAATGTTCATTAGAAAACAATTTGTTTTGTGATAAATACGAAAGAAGAAGCGTGGATTCGAGAAATCCTTTTTACAAATTTATGTAACAGCTCGAAACTGCGAAGCCGTGGGGTTAAGACGCTTCGTTAAATCGAACATCTGCGTGTTTTTCAGGTATATCGCAATATTCATCGAAACTCATTGCGCCTAATCACAGTATACCCGAGGCATTAAAAAAACACCGCTCGTTTATCCGCGTCGCGCGATTCTTCGGGCGAAATTACACGGAAGCGTGTCTGCATTAACGCGCCTATCAATTTGCCCTCGGTAACTTAATTATCCGTTAATTGCAAACTTAAAATCACCGATAAAATATATCGGGCGTCGAGGATAAATCACCGCGATATTCACGCGTGTACAATTACCAGACTTAACGTGAAACGCACGTCCAATGATTCCTCGAGCGAGTTAAATCTTAAACTCGTCGACCGATGAGTTTACGAGCAACAACGATTCTAATGGTCCGGGCAATAGCTCATCCGACCAATAAAATTATTCGAAAATAGAGGTCTTCGGTTTATTAATGCACCGCGTAAATTTGTTTCGAAGAATCGTAAAGCTAGTGCTAATTAACACGCGTGCGTAGTTATTGCCGCGCGATGCGCCATTCGTTCATGGCTCTGGTGCATCGTTATTCCTATCACCGAGTTAATGACGATAAAAGCAAGATAAACAGCTGCAATTTTTTTTTTTTTTTTTTCAGTATGTTTCAGAGCGTTTAGAAAATAATGACCGATTGTCGATTTGAGAATTTTCGATTACCCGTACGATTCGTTTTTGTGTGGAATGGCAAATGACTTTGAATATTAATGATTAA
>SMSQ01018727.1:0-18916 GCA_019453375.1 Ctenoplectra terminalis | reverse complement strand
TTTTTTTTTTTTTTTTCGTTGATACTATCATAGATTTCTTCCTACTGGAATTTTCAATGTTTGTCTTATGGTTTTTTACTATTTAATATTCTTACATTACTATTTAATGTTAACACATTAACGACGAGATCTTATTTTTGTAAATTTTATCATGGAATAAAGTTAGAATAAATTCATGGTTGTATTTTTAGGAATAATTTGTATTCCAAAGACAGATCATAATTTAAAGTTCAAGTTAAGATTGTCACTTTTAAAAGTAATCTTTCATACGTCCTCCTTCACTATTTTTAACTTTTCGAGATATGAAGTATGAAATACCAGAAATTCTGTGACCCGTCTGTAATGTGTTAAGAGAGAATTTGCTTGATATTCCAATCTCGCGCGAACTTGTTTCCAAATGCCAGATAATTGCCAAAATTATGCTAGAAAGTGAAACACCGATCTCTCGCGACTTTCCAAGTAATTTCACGAATGGCTGAATTGATCCTGAAAAAGGACACGATTTGTGCAGAATTTCATAGATTTTTACCCCTAAGAGGAAAATTTAACCCTCTGTAGCCCGAATTTTGTCTGCTTATCGGAGAAAAAATTACGATTGATTACAATTTTTCGCCTTGATTCGAAAATTCTTAACACTAGATTTACGGACCTTGATTGGATCATTTTGATGGGTACATTAAAATACAAATATTCTGAAATATAAATTAGTTCACTTTACTTTAAATCGATCAATTTTTATTAGTAGAGATTCATTTAGTATATTTTTCGTATATAAATTTTATTTCGAGCTTACAATTTTCGCTCGCACACTTGTTAAACTTAAACCCGAAATTAGAGCTACGTCAAATTGACGGATTCCGTAAATCTAGTGTTAAAGTAATAATTGTTATAGATGAATTGTGGTATCACTGCAGTAATACGGTGATTAAATTTAATAATGCAGTGATAACTAAAGAAAATTAATTTTTTCAAATATAGATACATCAATTTGTAACTTTTAAGTCACACGGTCCCACAGAGGGTTAAACAAAGACACGACTTTCCTTTCCAGTCCTCTACAATTTTCTTCCTAAATTTCTAATTATTTTGCGTCTAAATATTTTTGAATTATTATCACAGCACAAAGCCTAAAGGAAAGTCGACTCTCTATAGCTCGAATTTTGTCTACTTATCAGAGGAAAAATTACGATTGATTATAGTTTTTCGCCTTGCTTCGAAAATTCTTAAAGTAATAATTGTTATAGATGAATTCTGGTATCACTGCAGTAATACAGTAATCAAATTTAATAGTGCACTGATAACTAAACAAAATTAATTTCTTAAAATATAGATACATCAGTTTGTAACTTTTAAGTCACACGCTCCCAGAGAGGGTTAAACAAAGACACGACTTTCCTTTCCAGTCCTCTCCAATTTTCTTCTTAAATTCTTAACTATTTTGCGACCAAATATTGTTGGATTATTATCACAGCACAAAGCCTAAAGGAAAGTCGACCCTCTACAGCTCGAATTTTATCTACTTATCAGAGAAAAAATTACGATCGATTACAGTTTTTCACTTTGATTTAAAAATATTGTAACTAATAATTACTGTAAAAGGATCGTGGTGTCGCTCCAGTAATACAGTAATCAAATTTAACAGTGCAGTGATAACTAAACAAAATTAATTTTTTAAAATATGGATACATCAGTTTGTAATTTTTAAGTTACACGGTCCTATACAGGGTTAAACAAAGATACGACTTTCCATTCCAGTCCTCTACAATTTTCTTCCTAAATTCCTAATTATTTTACGACCAAATATTTTTGAATTATTATCACAGCACACAGCCTAAAGGAAAGTGGACCAAAATCAGCGTGGCGTTTAACGAGTTAACCCTCTATAGCCCGAATTTTGTCCACTTATCAGAGGAAAAATTACGATTGATTACAGTTTTTCGCTTCGATTAGAAAATTCTTAAAGTAATAATTGTTATAGATGTAGCTTTTAAGTCACACGGTCCCACAGAGTGTTAATATCACTCGAAACCTTCGATCCATCGTGGTATAGTTTAAATTGCAACTATTTTAAATACAAGAAGAGCACTCGAATTGTAAGCACTTCCATCCATTCTTCGTTTTGTTCAACTGTTTGCCATTTCATTTTAAACCCTGTTCGATCGAGCTAGCTCGAAGTTCTACATTCACGCGGAATAAGTTCCATTTAACGTTACCATCAATTATACAACAACGTAAAATAGGACGCCTCGTATGCAACAAAGTGATAAACATAAATTCGGTGAACGGGGAGGTGTTTCCTTTTTTCTCGTTCCTCTTTATCGAACCACTTATAACTATTCGTCTCTTTCTTCCAATAAGTTTCCGATCGGTCTCCAGTCGCACATGAAATCGATGCAAAACTATTTTTCCGTCCGTACCTTTAGCAATTTCGAACGGTGCAAGTTGCAATAACAGTATACGGGTTCCACCGCGTTTCCCATCACGAGTAGACAACTTTTCCTCCAACGTTTACGATTCCGCTTTCTAGCGTATTATTTTCACGATGTTGCGGGAAAACTCTTGCAACAGAGAAGCAGCAAGACTGTTCTCTTTTTTTTTTCCTCTCCATAACGAAGTGTCCTGGGAATGTTTTTAGAGGTATTCAACGTCACACAACCAGCAACTATGTTTCTTGTTTGTTTGCTTTTTTTTTCAGGGCGCGTTGCGATGCCGATAATTGCTGCGTTGAAATTGTAAACGATGTAAGTGCCAGCAGTGAAATCTTTGTGTAGGAATAAAAAAGGCGTGTCTGTTCCATTTGGGACTTTTTGTAACTGAATCACAAATTTCTTTCGTTATTAACCCTTTCGATACGGTGGCGCGAGTACGCTACCGTGGTTCATATTAGAATAATAAAATAAAAACGGAAAGAAAAATGGTTTGATAATATAGGTTCGTGTAAGTCGTACCTATTTTACTGTATGCAATTTAGTTTATTTATCTTAATGAAACTGAGAGATCTGTATTACGAATTTTGTAACAAGAATGCGTTTTAAGTCGATGAGAAATTTTGTTCGCCTTCGTCGTTTTGTTCGATTTTTAGTGTTTACCATTTTTGCAGATTTAGAGGGAAAATAAATGGTAAACAAATGTGTGGGATTGGTTAAATTTGTTTAGTCGTAAACTATACTTTTAATATACTATTCGGAAAATTGAGCATTTGCGATATTAACTCAATCTAACGGCTAAAATTAATTATTCCAGCATTCATAACTTTATCCAATGTATTCTGCGTGGAATTCACATCCTTCTTCACTAAAAAAGAAGTTATTTTTTTATTTTTGTTGGCACTTACATTCTTTATGATTTTAACTTCCTAATTATGAACGGTAGTGTCTTATTTCAATAGTATATTAAAGAATATCTTTATTTACCCAACGAAAGATTTACTTTCGTCAACTATTTTTATACCTGCCTTACTTATCTTCCTTTTCCATTAAAAAAAAATATTTAAAAAATTTTCTTGGCACTTACATCGTTCACCGTTTCAACTTCCCAATTATAAACAGTAGTGTTTCTTAATGTTTCTTACTTTAATACTACATTAGCGCTAGAACTACCAACGATTAAAGTATATCTTCTATTTCTACCAACGAATTCAGAGTAATAGGTATCTGACAAAAATATAAGATGCGACAAAAATAAATCTGTATCTATATTCGTCACAGAAAAACGCAACAAAATTCCTAAAAATGCTTTGTTACGAATTTATAGAATTTATGAGACATCGTGAACCGGTCGTTTCTAGTGTTAAAAAAATATCCTTATTCACGTAACGAAAATTTTTGTTTCGTCAACTATTGTCGTCCTTTTTCTTTTAATTTCTTTTTTAGTACTTACATCGTTCACCATTTCAACTTCCCAATTATAAGCGGTAGTGTTTCTTAATGCTTCTTACTTTAACAGTACATTAACGCTAGAACTACCAACGATTAAAGTACACCCATTTACCAAAGAATTCAGAGTAATAGGTATCTGACAAAAATATAAGATGCGACAAAAATAAATCTGTATTTATATTCGTCACAGAAAAACGCAACAAAATTCCTAAAAATGCTTTGTTACGAATTTATAGAATTTATGCGAGACATCGTGAACCGGTCGTTTCTAGTGTTAAAAAAATATCTTTATTTACCCAACGAAAGTTTTACTTTCGTCAACTATTGTTATACCTGCCTTACATATCATCCTTTTCCATTAAAAAAAAATATTAAAAAAATTTTCTTGGCACTTACATCGTTCACCGTTTCAACTTCCCAATTATAAACAGTAGTGTTTCTTAATGTTTCTTACTTTAATACTACATTAGCGCTAGAACTACCAACGATTAAAGTATATCTTCTATTTCTACCAATGAATTCAGAGCAATAGGTATTTAACAAAATTATAAGATGCGACAAAAATAAATCTGTATTTATATTCGTCACAGAAAAACGCAACAAAATTCCTAAAAATGCTTTGTTACGAATTTATAGAATTTATGAGACATCGTGAACCAGTAGTTTTGATCACTTCGGCAGCTCTACTGTTAAAAATCCTTATTCACCTAACAAAAATTTTAGTTTCGTCAACTATTGTCATCCTTTTCCACCAAAGAAATCCTTTCTTTTTCTTTCAATTTTTTTTTCGGCACACTTACATCGTTTACCGTTTCAAATTCACAACTGTTGTCGCGGCTGTTAGCTGTAACAGCAACTTGGTTATGTTTCTTACGAGAAAAATATTTACACGTGTGCAAGAGCGTTTGGTCTCGTTTCTTTGTCCAACTACAAAGCACGCTTAAACCGTCGGTATTTTCCAACGAACAAACTCGTGTAACGACAGGCAAAAGTTGTCGTTTCGAACGAAATCGACAAGTTTCAGTCGATCGTTGCCGCTCGATCTGAAATTTTAATCGGACGGCCACCTCTTTGTTCCTTTCTATTTCATTTTACATTCTACTTTTCCTTCCTCCGTCAAAGGTAGAATCAATCTACACGTTTTGCGCGTTCTCCACAGAAATCGTTACATCTCGGAACGTTCGTACGCTTTTTTTTCCAGGGATCGAGCGAGGAAAAAAAAAGAAAAAAAAAAAAAGAAAATGTTGGTCGGTACGAACGAAATTTCATAGCAAGTTTGTTTCTCGTTCGCCCGAACGTGTTTGCAGGGGTCTTTTATCGCGGCTGGTATTTTTGAATTTCTCTGGAACACGAGGCCGCACAAACTGTGCGCACACGGTCGGTCGGTGTTTCGAGCCGATGTTCAATAATTAAAATGGAAACCGGCGTTCTACGCAATATTGCGTTACAACAATGGAAAGTGTGTATTATAAAACAAGCGGTGTGCACGGGTTGTATCCTTCCGACGATCTAAGCGCTTTACATGCTCTGAAAACCCGCATTATTTGAAATTTTAAATGCCTTGATTTTACGTCAGATTGCCGGGAAAGGTTGTCCATTCTGGTAAATACGGGATGGAAATCAGGTGTTCGACAATTCTCGACAATTCTCGACAATTCTTTGTATAGGAGTTTGAATGTTTAATTTGTGTATTGAAATTATTGTTAATAATGTTTCACGAAATGGTAAAATACTTTGTTGCGTGTGGCTATTTCAGTACTTCACTGTGGGAGTAGAAATTCTAAAGACGTATATATACGGCTGTACTTCAGACGGTTTAGTAGTAAGTATATGTACGTTCGTGTTACTCAAAGGGTTAAAGGTCTTTTTGTATGGATGTGTTTTAGTTTATTATTGAGGTGAAATTTGTAGGGTAATTTTTATAGACCGAGGTCAATCTAGATGGCTCGATTTCGTGTAGGCTATGAAATGTTCCGTTTTTAAATTATTTTTAATAGTTTGCTGAATATTGTGAATATTAACGTTAATGTTATGAATTTTTAGTGTTCTGAATTTTATGAATATTAATGTTAATATTATGAATTTTTAGTTTACTAAATTTTATGAATATTAACGTTAATATTATGAATTTTTAGTATACTGAACAATATAAATATTAACGTTAATATTATGAATTTTTTAGTATACTGAATATTATAAATATTAACGTTAATACTATGAATTTTTATTGTTCTGAATATTATTAATATTAACATTAATATTATGAATTTTTAGTATACTGAATATTATAAATATTAACATTAATATTGTAAATCCACATTTACTTTAGCAAATATATTTTTTTCCGTTTAGATGTAAATTAAATTAAGGATGTACCGATCCTTTTTTTTTTTTTTTAACTAATATAATATTTTTGAGAACATAAAAACGCAAAATAGAACTTCCGTAGAAAATTATTTCACGTACCAGGTATTATAAACACCCTATAATTTGGATACTTTGTATATTTTTTCGTATCACATCGATTCTGTGAAATTTTATATATTTAAATCTCCCATAAATGCATCAATACCATAATTTAATAATTATCCTCTAACACAAGTGGATGAAAATAAGAATAAATCCAGTACCTAAACAGAAAATCTTTAGCTACCTTTTTAATAAATGAAAATAAGAATAAATCTAGTACTTAGAAATACCTTTTTAATAAATGAAAATAAGAATAAATCTAGTATCTAAACAGAAAATCTTTAGCTACCTTTTTAGTACATGAGAATAAGAATAAATCCAGTACCTAAACAGAAAATCTTTAGCTACGTCTTTAGTAAGTGAAAATAAGAACAAATCTAGCACCTAAACAGAAAATTCTTAGGTACCTTTTTAGTAAACGAAAATAAGAATAAATCTAGTACTTAGATAGAAAATCTTTAGGTACCTTTTTAGTAAATGAAAATAAGAATAAATCTAGTACTTAGATAGAAAATCTTTATCTCCGTTTTCAGTACATGAAAACAAGAATAAATCCAGTATCTAAACAAAAAATCCTTGGCTACCTTTCTAATAAATGAAACGTACCTTTAAACTCCTCCAAACTCGCAACAATCCGCGGTCTAATCATCAAACTTGTCCACCGTTTCGCCAACCAGCACAATTCTAGCAAAGCATCGGTACGTACGTACGTACCCCGCAATCCTATCTATACGAAAGGAAAAGAGGATTCGTTGTTCGGAGTATCATTAGTTTCGCGCTGACGTAAATAAATAAATAAATCATGCCCGTGGCGAAGCCAAAAGGAGGAAGAGCCGCGCGATGTTGATTGGACAAAATTTCGCAATACGGCGCTAAGATTGGCGGACCGGTTCTCTTCTTTCGCACAAAGAAAGAAGAAGGTTCCTTCTTCTTGCTTCGTTTAGTCTGTCGCCCCCCTCTTTCGATCTGTCTCTCTTTCTTTTTTTCTCCGTCTCTTTCCTTTCCTGCCCACGGTCCCGGTTTATTTTCTCTCTATCTTCTCTCTGGCTTTTACCAAGTCACGTCCTCCAACAGGTACCAGTACGTAAAATGTACTCACGACATTAGTCCTACGCGAAACATGATTCGTGCGACCGACCGACGTCTACCGTACTCCTTACACGTGTATTTGGATCCGTGCATGGACTCGCCCCATTTGGACGGAGTCCAGGCATTTTTTCTTTCTTTTTTTTTTTTTTTTTCTTCTTTAAAGAAGATCTCGCAGCGGCCAACAGGGGGAAAAAAGTCGCGGAGGAAGCACCTTTCGCGAGGATAAATCTTGTTTCGTATAAATTCGGTTTGCTCGCCAGATGGATTTCGTTAAACTTTGTTGGCCGAATGCTTGGAACCGAACCGTGGCGAAATTTGGACCGCGTTTCATGGAAATCTCGCAGCCGAACCTACGGCTATTCTAGCTAACTGTTGCGGGGTTGCGTGGCACGGATTTGGATAACTTTCTAATGTACGATTGTTAAACCCGGCTTAGAAGCTTCTGCTCTTATGATGGGGACTAATAATCCGTGATGTTGTTATCAGAATGATTCAGGGATGAAAAGTTTTGGTTCCTACGATTACTCGGAGTTGGTACTCGAGTTACGTACGATTGAAGCGTACGTGTTTCTACCGGAGAATTTAAAATAATAGATAGCGTAGATATTTTGTTTTAATAGTTACAAAATAGTGAAAATCTAGAAAGTTAACTTTTTATTATAAATTCATAATAGATATTAATTTGAACATTAACCCTTTGATCTATAACCGCGAGTCACACTCGTGGCGCCGATTCTGGATAAAATGCAATAAAAACACACAATATTTACGATAAAATTGAATTTTAGCTTTAATTGTAATTTAAATTTACAATATTGAAAATTAGCGAATACGAAATACGTGTAATATTTCGATACTTTGCGTTCGACGGAGTGTCAAAAACGTGAATATTGCTAATATGTATGAAGATCGAAGAAATCGTAAGCCAATGGGTTAATGATGAAAGATTTTTTTTAAACTTCAAATTAAAAATTCCGTAAAAAGAAAGATTTCTATCCGATTCGCCCTGGTCTACTTTATTTGAAAAAAATATAAGATATCAAATAATTCCTCAAAATGCACTCCATATTCAAATTACACTTACTAAGCGCTAACGGATCATATTTCTCAAGAATTTAACAGATCCCCATTAATATTATTAAAAAAAAAAGTCAGCTGTAATAATTCATTTCATTTACCGAATCGAGAAAGGGTCAAAAATCCTTCGGAAAGGACTGCGTACTCTCAGATTAATATTTTTGTAATTTATTCTCAACGGAGAACTAGCTAACCCAAGCTTGGAAACTTACGCTAGTAGGAACTGGAACGCTGTCACCTACATTGACGACTAATCCGTCGCATTCCAAAGGCAGAAATCGAAATGCATTTCACATCCTCTGTATAGGTGGCCATTAGCTACGGTAAGGCCACGAGTTGTCGTCCCTGTGTTAGAATTAGATTCGCCAGAGATGTTGAACGGTGACACTGTTTTAAGAGTCTCGTTCAATTAAGTCTGTAAATCCTCGAATAGCTGGCTCGGCGCGTAAAAGTCACTCGATACATGATACACCAGTGGAGGCTCGCGACTTGAAACTGTTGGAGTGCAACTTTTTAATTGTACGCAATAATACATTTACACGCTGTAAATACGGTGTATACGTGTTTGGGTAAAATATCAAAATTATGGTGAACGTTGAAGACAGAAAATGAAACACGAAAAAATATTGTTTTGCATATAAATAACGGAGGAATCGCGCGACGGACGGTTCAGCATTACGATAAATAGCTCGCATACGTTTGAGCGTAGCAACATTCTTCTGAGTGCTAGTGGATTTTTATTACTGATACAAAATAAGAGAACTGTGTAGAGTTGATGGTAAAATTAAACACTGCGAGCGAATATAAATAAATTAATAAGTATATTTATGTAGCGTAGGCTTGGGATAGTTGGGTCATCGAGAGAGACCGGCCAGTATTAATATCTTAAAATAAAACAAATAAATTGGCTTTTTATTATTCTTGTAGTGACAATTGCAAGTAAAATTAAATTAAATTGAAGTAAAATTAAAAAAGCTATTTTGAGACCTTCGGAAACGAGAATTGGGTTAATACTAGAACTACCGAACCAGTCAAAATGACTGGTTCATAATTTCTTACAGAAATTTTATAAATTTACTATAATGTTGCTTTGGGAATTTTCCGCGATTTTTTGTAAAAAATATGTGCAAAGAATTGTTACCCTTATTATAGATATTTTTTCAAATATTCTTTCATTTTGATTTCTTTGGTAAAAATAAGTCTACTTTAATCGTTGGTAGTTCTAGTCTTAAACGAGTAAGGTGTGGACGTTGTTTCGCGATGGATGCTCCAAGCATGGAAACATTTGCGATTTACGTGGATAATTGAAGAAAAAGGAATGCATCAACTAATTTTTTCTCGTATTATATTTTGTGTAAGCTACATTTTTTGGTATTTGTAATGGATGAACGCTCTAACCCGAACATACGTGATATTTCTCGGTATTTCTTGATTAAAACTCTACAACCCAAATTTAGTCTGCCTATCGGATCGAAAAATCACGATCGATTACAGTTCCTCGCTTCGCACAATTTTTGATACAGCAATAAAATTAAATAACACAACGATAAACTATTTCACAGTATTTTTAACGATACAAAAATAAATAACATAGAATTTTAAAAACTCATGTGCATAACCGCGTAACTTCTAAGTGACGCGGCACCGCAGAGGGTTAAAAAAAGAAACAAATATTTTAATATGCAGCGAAGTATGATTCATATATATTCTAAATTATTTACGCGCTGCTTCGATTTGCTCGAAACAACAAAATTGCACAAAACCAACAATGCAGTGGTTTTTTTTCCAAAAAGTGGTCCAACTATCCCATACTTATCCCAAACAAAATTCAATCGATATAAAATGACCAGATTGGGTTAAATTCGATTAACCCTTTGCACTAGACCGACGTCGCTATGGCGACACGCATAATTTTCTTCAGAGATTATATTTTTAATTAGATTCTATATTCTCGTCATTTCGAACGCTTCTTCTATCTTAAAATAAAAGTAAATTAACCAAATAAATAAGAGATCGTCAACATTTATAATTTTCTTTTTTCCTTTTCAAAAGAACACTTTAAGTTTTCGCAATAGCCCTTTGAATCTTAACTCTTTGTCCTATAACCGCGAGTCACACTCGTGGCGCCGATTCTGGATAAAATACAATAAAAACACACAGTATTTACGATAAAGTTAAACTTTAGCTTCAACTGTAATTTAAATTAACAATATTGAAAATTAGCGAATACGAAATACGTGTAATATTTCGATACTTTGCGTTCGACAGAGTGTCAAAGACGCGAATAACTATCGCTGCTACGTATGAAGATCGAAGAAATCGTAAGCGTAACCGCGTAACTTTTAAATGACGTGGTACCACGGAGGGTTGAAAAAAGAAACAAATATTTTAACCCTTTGCACTCCATGCGATTCTTAATCACAGAAGAAAAGAAGTTTTATTTTGAACGGAAAAAATTACTATTGCTTCTGAAAGTACCTGTTTTTATTCATTTTACAAATATCCTTTATCCTCTGGTAAACGAAACATAAATTTTTAATTTTCTAAATCATCACGGTGCGATATCTTTGGAAATTGAGCGTAATCCTGTTGAAAACAGAATGTCTCCGTAGCGAAGCCAAAGGAGCGCTAAGGGTTAATATGCAGCGAAGCATGATTCGTATATATTCTAAATTACTTATGCGCTGCTTCGATCTGCCCGAACCAACAGAAATGTAAAAAAAACCAACAATGAAATGGCTTCTTTCCAAAAACTGGTCCAACTATCCCAAACTTACCCCGTAGAGAAAAATTGAGGGTTCCGCAGTTCCGCGGTAATATAAACGGGCCGCCTCTGTGAAACACGCTCATTAATGCCGAACGCTGTTTTATTGTGAACCGTGGGTCGAATAATGTTTTCATTTTTACGCAACGGGTTAGATAAGATACGTGTGCCTGTTAGCAGCTTTCGAGATGTTTGGACAGCTGACAATAGTGCCGGTGTAAATAATGCCACTAATGACGCTCAGTCTGCATACTCTGTACCAGACCGATGCCACTCTGTTGCGAATGTCTTCTTCGGTCTCTCGTCCGAAACGGTCAGGATCATTGCGGTTGGTTGTTTGTTAGCGTAACAAGTACGGACAACGGTTTTTGGTGGCTAATCTTACGAATATTCCTGGATCGTAGTGGCTCGTGGCTCTGGTACATTAATTTTATTACCCTCTTGGCTTCTCATGTAAGGGACACTGTTGCGGAACTTCAAAAGCTGTGTATTTTTGGCGACGCGTTTTATTGAGTGGAATAAGTTAGAAAGTTAAATCTTTTTTTTTTCGTTGTTGGTATCATAGGTTTCTTAAACGCGATAAAAGCGTTAATTTCATCTTTAACTCTAATTTTAATCTAGAGGATTGATAATTTTCAAGTATAAGTTGCGTATAATATTTCAGTGTTTCGTATTTGACAGAGTATTAATTGCTGATATATATAGCTACTAAAAGAAAAATAGTAAGGCAAGGAATTAAGTTGCAGAAATATAATTCAGGTTTATTATATCAGGTTGTCCCAAAAGTTTTTTTCGTTTTATTAACATTAAAATTATCGACGATTAAAGCATGCCTACTCGTAGCAACGAAATTACGGTAATAGTTATTTGAGAAAAATGTAGATAAATATCTTATAGAAAATCACGGAAAATATGTAGAAACGCACCGTTAAAAATTTATAGAATTTCTATGAGAAATTACAAAACCGGTCATTTCATCGCTGTGGTAGTTTTAGTGTTAATAAGTAATGGATACATAATATTTAATATTTTACAATATATTATTATTTTATATAGGATTCGTTTTGCACTACCTTTTTCCCTCCATCTCTCGTTTAACAGATAAAGCTGAACGTTTATTTAAACATTGCTGGACGAAACCACTGCGTGAAGATAATTAAAAAAAAATATATATACATTAAGTTGTCCTAAAAGTTTGTTTCGTTTTATTAATAAGTAATAGATACATAATATTTAATATTTTACAATATATTATCATTTTTATTTTTTTTCCTCCATCTCTAGTTTAACAGATAAAGCTGAACGTTTATTTAAACATTGCTGGACGAAACCACTGCGTGAAGATAATTAAAAAAAAATATATATACATTAAGTTGTCCTAAAAGTTTGTTTCGTTTTATTAATAAGTAATAGATACATAATATTTAATATTTTACAATATATTATCATTTTTATTTTTTTTCCTCCATCTCTAGTTTAACAGATAAAGCTGAACGTTTATTTAAACATTGCTAAACGAAACCACTGCGCGAAGATAGCGAAAGAAATTTTCGGGACAATTTAATATTTTGATAAATAATAGCAGCAACGTGTCGCGCGAGAAAGATTTTTACTTATTTTAAAATGCACGTTTGGAATTTTCGTCACGAGTCCTCAGATTGTACCAGTTTCTTTTGTGATGCTAACGAGGCATGAGAAAGGGAAGTCGCATAGCAGGTGTTAATCATTCACCCCTAACAACCGTACTGGCTATACCGTGAAAGTCCAGTTGAGGATAATCGTGCATACATCTGAGAATCATTGCACGCCATGCGATTGTCGTGCTGAAGTTTTGTCACACACACACGTGAAATCGATTTTCCATAAATATACTCTTAGGTATATTGCAACATTAAGAGTGACCTGGTGCCACGTAAATTAAAATTGGCCGATGAAACATTTATTTCGTTGACACTGTTAGGTATAATGGCATCGATAACTTCTTAGCGCGATAGCTCGTAACCTAGCTCTTTTATCCGCAACTTTCGTTCTTCGTAAATGTCTAAAATAAAATTGGAATAGACTAACGCAGAGAAATGCGAGTAATTTTTCATAGGTGACTGAAGAAAAGTTGGAACGCAAGATAAAAGAAATTAATTCAGAGAAGTTAAAATCAAGCTTCTGAAAATCTTTTAACGCGTTGACTGCCACGCCGAAATCACTTGTTTTGCTCAGGACGCCATGGCTGAGGATGGAAGATTGGATAAAAATGAATCTCTCATTTCTGATTTTCTAATAAAAATTTTTAATCCTTGAATAGTACACACTTTATTTCAAAGTATTCTCTAATAGCGATGAGAATGAATTCAAAATTCATTGACCCTTTCGCTCCTAACGCCGGATATATCCGGCATGCACGATGTAACCCACAGAGACGAGCGCCGAATTAAATTATTAATCACTGTATATTATTCTTTCACTATGTTCAATTGTTGATCAAAAATTTTTTATACCCATTAAATAAGTTTGTATCTTTTATGTGGAAATTATGAGTATATTGTATTCCACGCGCAATGTGTACACCGGACTGAACCGCCGTAGCGAAAGGGTTAACTATCAATCTTTATTTAAGTTTTACAATTATAAACATTTGAAGCGCTCCGGTCACCGATGACCACCGTGGCGCTACAGAAGAAACATTCTCCGGTCACATATGACCACTGTGGCGGTCAACGTGTTAATTTAGAAGAGTTAATTGTGTTCTGATTTTTTTTTTATTCTATTTTACATCTTAATTGTTCGAAGCTGTTACAGCGCAAGGTTTAAACGAATCATTTGTTCTCTTGATTATGAACTTGTGTATGCAAATCTGGTTAATCTCTCTTTAGCTGTAATTTAAATTTTGCAAATGTACGTTAAGCCAATTCTATCTAAAATTTCTTGTACCTAAGTCTGGTTCACGTAACTCTAATAGAAGTTTGCGAACTTTCAATTTGAATCGAGCAGTTTCTAAACGGTCGTGTTTAAGATTTGCATCAGTTAGGAATAATGTATAATAATATTGGAAGGTTCCGTTCTTTTTTATTACATTTAAGTAATATTATCATTAATATCAATTTCCTTGGACTGCAATTTGGAGCATAAAACTTAGGTTTGACACGTTTCGTGTCGCGTGGGTCACCGGTAGCCCACGATAACAAGCAAAGATAAAACTTTCCATCGGGCGAACGAAGATATTCTTTGACCCATTTCTCCAAAAAATACGCATAAAGGAGGACCGAAGTGACAAGAATTCAGATTCATCGTTACATTTGTAGAATTAAATATTCTAATATTTTTTACTCTCATTTGACTTTAATGTTGATAATCACAATTGTCGACGCTGTTCTATGTAATTCATTTAATCGTCCGATTTTAATAGTTTTCTAATAACAAAATTCTAAATTTGAAGCAGACATGGATAGGAAGTGTGCCAAATAACGATCTGGCTGGATATTAAGATGTTTTAGCGGGAAGATAAACTATTTTGAGTGGGACTATGCAAAAGTCTTTCGATATAACGATTTTAGTATTTTTAAACGGAGAGAAATTCTAGTATCTATCATTTGTGTTACAATTTCAAATTATTTATGTATAATTAGCAGACGTCATAAAGTTAATTGAATATCGATGAATTTTTCAGAAAGAAGTAATTGAATTTTGTATATCTTAATATCCACTTTTAATAATAAGAAATAATAAAATTATCGTGCCTGGAATATTCCAATTTTCAATCCCAAAGGTTTAGATTAATAACTCGTGGAATAAATTAGACAAATATTATGTATAAAGGTTAAAAGGGAACAAAAAAAACAAATAACAATAATAATAATAATGAAAACGTAAGGATTTTAAAGCGATAAAAAAAATTAAATAATAATAATGCAAACGTAAACGTTAAAAAGGGATAAAAAAAATAAAATAATAATAATGCAAACGTAAGCATTAAAAAGGGATAAAAAAATAAAATAATAATAATATAAACGTAAGCGTTAAATAGGGATAAAAAAATGAAATAATAATAATATTGCAAACGTGGGGGTTAAAAGGGGATAAAAAAATCATACATTAATAATATAAACATAACCGTTAAACAGGAATAAAACAAAATAAAATAACAATAATGAAAATACAAACATAAGCGTTAAAAGGGATAAAATAAAATCAAATTCCAATAATAATAATAATGATGCAAACGTAAGGGTTAAAAAAGGGTAAAACAAAATAAAATAACAATAATAATAATGCAAATATAAGAATTAAAAAGAGATAACAAAAATCAAATAACAATAATGATAATAATAATGCAACACCTAAAAAAGGATAAAACAAAAATTAAATAATAATAATGCAAACGTAAGGGTTAAAAAAGGACAAAAAAAAATTCAACAACAACAAACGATATCCCCTACAAACTTCTCATCAGATCGCCAGCTACATTCTGAAATAATCTTTCCATCATCGGTACGTTGGTTTCCAAACGTCGCGATCTACTCGCGGCAATTCGAGCGTGCAAGCGCAGGATATAAAATTGCGAAATCGTGTTTAACGTTGTCGATGGTGCTCGAAGTGGACCGAGAGTCGTACCGGAGACCGTGACGTAAGTCCCGTTTCCTGTTTGCCCGGATTGACCCGACCCCGGTACGACCGTCGACCTGCGGTCTCTTTTTCCATCGGTATCGTCTCTCCATGCGAGGCGTTGAGAATGGAAGGAGTGAACTCATCGATAGAATTTAAAAAAAAAAAAAAGAAACCAGGAGTGACTTCTAAATTTACGAGAATGCTTGACATTATTTTTCTTAAAACTTGAGAAATTCCTTCGCTGGCTGATCAATTTATCTTACTATTTTTGCTTGTTCGTCCCAGAAAAATTGTTCAAGCATCATCGATTACCGATCGTTAAATTTTGTCCGTGTCGAGTCCGTAAATGTCTATCAGTTCAACTTTTAAATAACATTAAACACTTAAATTCTTTCGATTAAGAATAGAAACTTCAATCGTTTCGATTCAAGTTCTTCCGATCAAAAATAAAAGCTTCTATTATTACTATTTAACCCAGCTACGGTCCTCTAATTCTTTTCGACCTAAGCTCGTTCTCATTTGACTAAAAAAATTCCTAATTCTGATAAAAACGTGTGTTCAAAATAAAATTGAAAGAAACTCGCATATCAATATTTTCTAAAAATTAAGAAATCTTTCAACGAAAGAAAAATTTAGTTGGATAAAAAATGACCCATTCCGACTTAACTCCACTTCGGTTCTCAAATTTTTTTTGACTAAGCTCGCTTTCATTTGACTAAAAAAATTGCTAATTCCGATAAAAATGTGTGTTCAACATAAAATTGAAAGAAACTCGCATGTCAAACTCAAACTCTTTTCGACCTAAGCTCGCTCTCATTTGACTAAAAAAAATTCCTAATTCTGATAAAAATGTATGTTCAACATAAAATTAAACTCAAATTCTTTTCGACCTAAGCTGGCTCTCATTTGACTAAAAAAAAATTCCTAATTCTGACAAAAATATGTGTTCAACATACAATTGAAAAAAAGGAAACTCGCACATCAATATTTTCTAAAAATTACGAAATCTTTTAACGAAAGAAAAATTAAATTGAATAAAAAATGTCCCAAAGGCCGTATGGTTAAACTCTTTCGCGGGACTTTAAATTTTCAAATAAATAAGCTACCGTTTCCTGAATGGAACATTGCGCCCACACCGTTTCATGTTTACACAGATCGAAAAGAGAGGACGAAAATGTGGTAACCCGTCCTTACTCTTTTGATACGACTTGGAAGATACAGGTAGCCGAAGGAGGAATTACTTAATCCATGGGTGTAGTTCAGCGGTAGGTGTCCTTCGAGCGCAACGTTCCATATAAACATATTGTTCCGCGCAAATTGTGACCGTGAGGCGAGGCCATTAATTCGCTAGCGTTGGAAACCTGCTTGTGTTTGACCGTTTGTACCTATACGGCGATGATGGAACGTCGTGACCGCTACTTTGTGCAAGATACAATTTTTAACGTAGCGTAGAAAATGTACGCTCAAAATAGAATTTAAATGCAAGAAACGTGCTAACTAAATCTGTGCGAATAAAAACCTATTAATTTCAAATAAAATGAGCTAATGTTATTACAAAAAAAGCACAGTTTAATATACCCGTAAAATGGTCCAATTAATCCCCGTAAATCTAGTGTTAAGACGGTAAGCCTCGCCGCGGCTGTAGAAGTACAGTGTTGTACAAAGGTTTTTCCAATTTTCTTATCGTGTTATAGGATGCTTTGTTTGTAGGAGGGTTCCTGCAATTTATGAATCGTGTTATAGCGAAACCGTGTTATAAGATGCCGTGTTGTAGGAGGTCAACCTGCCGTAAGTTAGCCGTAAGTTAGCCTCAAAAGACGTGTTTGGTAAAAAGGAACTCGCTAAAAACGGAATTTGTTATTCCATTTTTCAAATACGTAACAAATCAACGAGATACTCTCGCATAATTTCGCGCAACATTGTATCCGTGGTACTTGTCGAAGTACATACATAATTGAAAAAAAAGTAAAAAAGTGTGCCACATATTATTTCCTTGGGTATACATGTAAATGCAAAGCTGATTAACATTGCAAAGTACTTGTTATTGATTAGATAATCTTGTTACGTGTCGCGAATGCGGAATCGTCTTTTAAAATATTGGAGCAGACAGCTGATGATAACTCTGTTATTTATTTTATTCAAATTGGCCGTAGCAGCTTCGTTTATTGCTTTGAAAAAAGTACGCTTTGTAGTGAAACAAATTTTTCAGAGTCATTCTTTCGCGTATTTTATTTTAGAACTATGGAATAGGAATATGTTTCAACAGTGATATCGCATTGTTTAAAAAATAGAATTTTTACGTCAATATTGAAATTAATGGAGCCACTTATCTAAATTTTAATTTAATTTTTATTTTAGAAACAATAGAATTTCCATTTTTTTTTATCTATTAATATTAATATTTCTTTTTCATAATTGTACGTTATTTTTTATACAAGATTTGAAATATGCAAATTTATAAAATTTTGTGTCTGAATAACTATAATTTTTCGTATTAAAAACTGAACAGTAAATTATAGAAAAAAGACTATTTAAAATTAATTAGAGTATTTTTTAACACTGGAACTACAGAGGCGATCAAAATGACTAATTCATAATTTTTTTATGAAATCTATCGATTAAAAATGACGCATTTCTGGGGATTTTCAATAATTGTAAATATATATTTTTTTAAATAGTTTGATCTCTTTGGTATAAATAACTCTATTTTATTCGTCGGTAGTTCTAGCGTTAAGGACGTTGTTGTCGAACGAAATATTCGATATTGAAATTAAAGAAAAAAGGAATAAATATTGATGATCGTGAAGAATACATTTAGAGTTTTCGGTTTTCATCGATATCCGATCACCTCCGTGCGGAAACAATGAGTCGTAATTACATTACACGCTAATTGCTAAATAATTCCAATGTAAATGTATTACTTTTTAATCAATGGCCACTCGATATTACCGGCTCGTAAATACACCGATCGTAATGAAATTGTAAATATTTATTGGAAAACGTATTCGTTTTAGCTTTCCCGCGAGGCGTGTTTTCGTGC
>SMSQ01018726.1:0-23399 GCA_019453375.1 Ctenoplectra terminalis | reverse complement strand
AAAAAAAAAAAAAAAAAAAAAAAAAAAAAAAGAAAAAAAAAAGGAAGGAAGAAAATAGTGGGGAAGCTGTGTATAGGTATGAAACGTAGGAAGATGTATACAAGTGTCTTTCAAAATAGACGTGACACGATTACTTTGGCGAATGGTAAATGATATTTTTTGAAATCCGTCCTGTGTGGCGTTTTTTATCGCATGCAGAAGACACGGGATAAAAATACGATGCTACGCGCCATTGTAGCGTATACGCTTATTTTTCACTGTTTTACAACCGAAATTCTTTCTCTACTATGGAAGGTAAGATTAGATTTCCAGCACTGGTTTTAAGCGTGATTCACATCACTCCGTCTATATAAAACCTGTTATTCATTTTACTAAATCAATTAAATCTCTCGATCACGGAATCTAGATTTCTATTCTTCGGGTTAAACGTTCCTGGCGAGCTAAAATTATTCTGAAAAGGGTACAGCTCGTGCTTAAACATAGTTGATACCTTTAATGGTGCTTCCTATATCCATTTATAAGTTTCAAATTGATTCGTTTGGCAATGCTCTGTGAATGGCCATCGCATAGCGTTGCTTATCCTTCGTTTCACGATTCGTGATCTTTTTTTACACCGCATCCGGTTAAATGTAGCGTGTCGTTATCGGAGATTTCATCTCTCGCGAGATCTTGCCAGCCAAGGAGTGAGACAAATAGGGAAGCGTCGTTCTGAAAGGAGGCATCGATTCCTCTGGGATACGATACGAGGTCACTTGACTCCGGCAAAGGCCGTCATCCAAAATCCATAACGTTCGCCTTTGTGTATTAAACCAATATCCTCGGGATCCAATAGCTAGTGGTCCGTACCGTCGAATAGTATCGTCGTCGCATTGGCCTTCGGTCATCGACCTGTTTCGTTTGACTTATATTTCCTTACGAACTTCTCATTAAACGATTATTAAAATTCTCGTTAATAAGATACGTTGGTTGATTGTTAAAAGCAACGAGAAATTAAATTAATCTTTGTTCGCTTGATAGAAATTTCTTAGAAATATTTATTTTTCGAATACAGAACATATATATTTTATATTCGTATAGAAATTTTCTATAAATTATTCTTTTAAGGTTTTATAGTTTTATTATATCGATGAGCTATTAAATTAAATTGAGGAAAAGATTTTTAATTTCTAAGCGAAGCATTTGTCGGTTTCTTAATTTGATTTCGCTACGAACGGCAGGAAAAACGAAAAGGAGGATTTTCAGGAAGTTTCAATAGTACTCCGGGACTAACGATTTCTCTGACTACGAGATCGATGAGCGCTACAATTACGCCCGGTGGCCGAAGTTTGCTTTGCTTTCGAGCTAAACGCTTTGGCACGAGTATTAAAAGTTTTGCATCACGCGAGCAAGCTGCCGGATTATAATCCGTGATAATTTGACGTTTTCACGAATACGAGTAGCCTCGTTTGTTCCGTTTAATTGATTGAATCCAGTGGTTTCCTAAAGTACACGCTTTCAGATTGTCAAAACCTCTGTGGAATATCCATCGAACCAGAACCAATCCATCGCTTATCACTAATTCCACAAATATGCGAAATCTTTAACAGTAATAATTCCTCTAAGATTTCCAGACACAATCATCACTATTATACAATTTTCCATCTCTTGTTTTTCTCATAAAAATTAAACCATCTCAGAAATGAAAAAGTACAGCCGAATAAGCATGATAAAAATTACTATGAGAGAAATTATAAAGCGAGACATAATTTTCAGGCTAAGCTTAATTTCTGTCGTTCCACTGCAAAAAAAAAGGAAAAAGAAAAAAGAAAAAAAATCAGAGTACTGCCGTTAATGAATTATCAAGAATTTTTTCAACAGTAATATTAGAAAGCTCAAGCTTGCCAAAAAAACTTTTCCTTGAGAGCGCTATCAAATAACGTGTCACAAGTTCAGTTGGACCACTTTAATCATGCTTAATCTGCTACATGGCTTAATGCTTTGCACCATTTACCGCAAACAACAAAAATCGATCTCTCTCCATTCACCTCGAACATCGTTTCACTTTCACATTTGCTTCCCCGCTGAATTTCAACGTTATCGCATCTTCAATGCGAGCATCGTCCTCGCATAGAAACAAAAGCGGGCAGGCAGCTGCGTAGTCTAGAAGAGGTGGAACACAAGTTGGTGCGCGTTGGCCAATGACGCGTCATCCTGTTTAACATTTAACAAAGCTCATTGCGAAAGCAATCAAAAGTTACGCGAAACTTGGCCGTCTGTCGAAGTCTCGGCTTACGGTTGGAATACTAAAGACATCCTCGATTCCCTTCTTGCGTGCACTCGCGCACACACACCCTTTCTTTCGACTCTGCATTGCTTATCTTCGAGTCTTATGTTTCCAAACGTACCACGACACTCCAGACTTCCTTATTTTACTTTCTATCGCGAGAATAAATCCGATTTTCATTGAAAACGATCAAGAATTCGGTGAGATTCGCTGACATTATTTATGTGCGCTCGTTTTTCGTGCGATAAGAAAAATGACGGAAGGACTTTCTTTTTTTCTCCTCGTCGAACTCTTCCGTTTTCAGCTCAAAACGAAAGTTTCACACCGATCTAAGCCGAACATATCGGAAAGATTCGAGGGATAGAAAAGAATCTTGGGAGATTCTTCTTGATTTTCAACTGGGGATCAAGGCTGTGAAAAATCGGCGCTGAAGCAACAATTTCTAGGGGAAAACGGAAAGTTTCGGTAACGGTGTTCGGCGTTGCTTTTAATTAAAAGTTCGCCGGAGTGAAACGCGTCTTGGTTGGTTATTTTATTTGAGGAAAGCACGGCCGGAGAGTTGAGCCGCATTTTTTTCGAGATGAAAGTGGATGCTTTAATTTTCTCTCTGCTTCTCCGTCGATAACCGTGGTATCAGTGATACGAGCTTACCGCGTGCTCGTTACTTCTTCTTCTTCAACTTTTATTTTACCAAATTTCAGTTTTTTTTTTTTTTAATTCGTTTAATTAATATTTATCATTAGTTAATACCAAGTATAATATTTTTCCCTCTCCATAAAATGTCAATTAAAAATTGTGCCGATCGTCCGACAATTATTATCGCGTGTCTTTTAGAATTCGGTGAAAAATTACTTCGCATATTCTAATTTATAATTAATTAAATTATTTTATTAAATTATTTTATTAAATTATTTTTAATTTAAGGGATTAAATAATTAATTCACGTTGTTCCATTTCTTGTGTATCTCTACTATTCTATAAAATTAAAATTTCTGAAAGAAAAGGAAAAAAAAAGAGGTATTCGATTCGTGACGCTCGATATCGATTCGATCTGCGAACTCTGTATTATGCACGGTCTCGAAACAGAACCTGTTTTCTGCCAGTCATATTTGACTTGAACATAGTAGCATTACACAGGGCAATCCACAAATATTTGAATAACGCGAGGCATTTGTACATCGAGTATCGCACCGATCCAGACCGCGATTACGTAAAACAGACACGATCTGTTTGCTCGAAGTAAAAAAGAAGAGAGAAGAAAAAATAGAACGAACGAAAATAAAGTAAAAAAATCTGCGAAACGTACGATTAGAGGATATACGGCTGTGGTTGCGCAAATATTTGCGACGCTTCGTGTGTTTAAGAGAGAAGATCGCTTTTTTTATCGAGTGCTTTGCATACGTCTGTGATAATAACGATTCGTTATGAAATAATAGTATTGTCGAGTCGAAGACACAAGTAGATACATATGTTCTGTTTCGCTTTCTAAAAGAGGAATAATGGAAGGATTAAAAAGACAAATTTTTGAAACGTTTGAAAAGTAGACTGATAATATTTTTACCCAGACCCTCAATTTTACGTTTTATTAATATTCGGTAAGACTTTGATTAATCGGTTCAATCGGTTTAATCGGGAAACAGGTAGCGCGAATAAATCAAGACCTAAGTATAAATTACTAGAAACGTATTTTACGTACAAAATTAATTTTAACAATCTTCTCCAGTCCACCTTCAAACTTTTTCAACTGTTCAATTTTCCTCCCCGTTGAAACCACCCCATTTTTCCTCTTAAAACTCATTTCACGGTTTCAATATTAATTTATTAACAACATAGTGTCTACCGCGTTAGCAATGTGTATCGTTTAATAAATCTGTGACTATCCATAACCGAAACGTCGATTAAATGAGATCATGAATAATCACGACCTCGTTAATTATGTTCCTGCGTCACTTAATTATCGCACCATTCATAGATACAAAGCGTAAAACTTTAATTACAATAATTCCTATTCGCGCTTGATATAAATTTCCTAATATCGAAGTAAAAGGAGGAAAGGAAACGAAAAGATAGAAAAAAGAAAAATAATCCAAAAGTGAGAAGTAAATTAAAGAAAAGAGAAACGATGAGATAACGTGGTTCGAAAATTGAAACACAGTTGCGTCGTCCTAAATCAGTCCGGCGCGTTCCAAGCGATAACAGGGTAGGAAAAATGGGGATTTATAATCGATGTAGCGTGGACAGGAGGAATGATAACGCGGCAGGGCTTCAGCAATTAAAAGCCGGACCGCGTCGGGAACAGGAGCCGAGTTCCGGCTTTTAAAATGCAAATAGAGATATAAATATTTTATTGCGATCCTCTACGTAGCCAGTTCCCTCAGCACGAGCTCTCTCTCTCTCTTCTCGTTTTTAGCGGGTCCTGTTCGCGGCCCGTGCTCGTCGAAATGCGAATCGAATTTTCTTCGCGTTGAACTGGCACAAAAAATAAAAAAAAAAGAAAAGAGAAAAAAGGAAAAAATTCTAGTTATATCTAAAACGGGTATTTCCCGTGCGACCTTTTCCATTGTCCGTGTCGGTCACGAGGACAGCCGGTTTTTTTTGGAGGGGGACACTAAATGGGATTGTTATTCGTTTTTGCAGAAATTGATCGATATAATAACGACTACAGACCATGCTCGTGAAATTGGATGAAATTTTTGTAATTGATTCATCTGCGACTGAAATTTGCTTTGATCTCGATTATGGCTCGTTTATAAAAGGTATAGGTTAAATGATATTTAAATCTGGAGTCGATGATTCAATTGGAAAGTGCTTGATCCGGTATTTGTAAGTGAAATTCGTCGTGTTGTATCATTTGTCAATTGCATGGCGCGTTTAAAACAACATTTTGTGAAATGTTGTATTTATTGCTGTTGGAAATTGCTGGAATATTTGTAACCTTCGGAAAACTAGGAAATCTGATTAATTTAAAACATTGTTAATTTTACGGGCAAGAAACCACGTGGTGATTTATATTTAAGAACGTACAATAATATTTGATTGGTATCGTGTAAAATATTTATTTATACCGCAATTTTTTGGGGAAGTTAGAATTTATTAAGAATACTGCGCCTGTCTGACCATACACGGTACTTATACCACTTGCCGGAGCTACTTTCCAGCTACCACTAAATACCGTCTCTTTTTCAAGATTCGAATCAAATTCAGCGCTTATTTTTATCATCTGCCACATTTTCACGATCCTCCCTATCTAATTACTCGATAAAAATTTTTCAGTATCGAACTTTCGTTTCCATCACGCTTCGTTGTAGCGTACTATTTTTTACAAATTGTGTTTCTAACGAACTCCCTGACAAAAAACCGCAATTAACAAGAGAACAACGTGTTTGATAAATATCTCGAGGCAAGCGTATCGCAACAGGGCGGGTATCGTTCGCTCACCACCGATCCACCTTCCTCCGTTCGCGCTTATTCGATCCTCTATCGGCGAAGATTCGATAAACCGGTGGATGAAAGCCAGAGGCGTCAAATGAAATCACTTTAATTACCGGACACGTGATGAACACCCGCGCCCATGCACAGACGACTGGAAGCGTTGGATGGGGAAAAAAAAGAGATCCAGCCAGGCGAAGAGTAACAGGGGAAAGTCCAATTAACGAAAAACAATCGAAAGTTGAGCAAGTATTCGACGAGTAGGCTGGCTGCCACTTGGCGTATCTTTGGCGAATCCTAGTCGGGCACCTTCGTTCACTCGTTATCCGAACGTTTTAAGAGCCACCATTTCTCTGTCTCTTCATTATGCTGGTCGATGCTGCTCTCCCGTTCGGACAAATAAAAAGATCCAATTAAATTATCGATAGAGTAGGCGAGGTCGAGTGGTGCTGCGTGACGCGTCTAGCCACGCAAACACAAGACCACGAACGATGATCCGTTTAACCTGGACCGACGCAGCCGCTGTCTGCGACGATAATCGAGCAAACGAGGATCCCGTAATTACGGGCAAAATACAAATATGTTACACCAACCAGGGGTCCCTAATGCGAGTTCCCTGTTGGTCTCGACGGCCACGGTCTCTGGTACAGCGCCGTCTGCGAGCGATGTTTCGCGAAGATGAAGAGCGACGTGCGATGTTTTCTAGGAAAAGTTTGTGCTTCGAGAAAGGAACGAATTTTATACGATTGATGGTGTTGCATCGGAATTTTGAAATATGATACGGAATGGGTGTATTATGTATATTTGGTAGAAATTTTGCTGAGAATGGGAATTAAAAAAAGTTAATATAGAAATAATATAATAATAGAATAAGCGATGTTTGAGTTAAATTAAAGTAGCGCAGGTATAGGCAGGAAAATTTGTTTTAAAAATATGTTTTCTGTTGTGGATCCACTATTAGATAGTTTTGTGATACTTCAATTACTTGCACCATCTTCTGTCTTTGACGAATAAATAAAATACTACGTTTCTAGTAGCTCTTATTACGCAGTTTTTAGAGTTCCTTAAAAGCGATAAGATTCTTACTTTGTACTCGGCAAGATATCTACAGGCGAAACTTACCGGGCGACCTAATATGATATGCCCCCGGCTGTCAAGGCAAGTTTTATAAGCCATTTCGAGACAGATTGCAGCAGACAGCAATAAGGACCACGCAGCTTGCCGTGCAATAGGCAAAATATCTGCAGCTCGAAGGGAAATCTCCTTGCGCTAGATTTGCCCCAGAAAGCTCGGGTTTCGTCAGTTCGAGTATTTCGAAAGATAAAATAGAGAGATGTGCCAATTAAGAAACTGTTGGAACGTGTTTAAAATTGATGAAATTGGATCGTTTCGCTGCTACCTTGTAAATTTACATTTAAGAAAAATAATCAATTATGAGAAAATGTTAAATTCAAACTTTATAATTTCATCGTCACATAAATCTTCATTCTTCTTTTATTCCGTAAAAAAAAAAAAAAGCAATCGATCAATACAGTTTAAAAGTAATCGTCTCATTTTCGAAGAATTGCAAACACCGAAAGAAAAAATCACGGATAAAAATGATTCCAATCGAAATTCACGATCAAAACTCGAAGCACATCGGTGTCTCTTAATTTATGCTTCTCAAATTGGCGAAAAATTCCACGTTTCGCGTGCCTTCGCGAATGCAACCAGGTCAATTACCTAGACGTTAATTATTGTCCGCCTAACAAGATCAAAAATGCAAAATTCCGACTCCAGCGTTCGTTGCACCGTCAGGCCGGGTTCTATTATGTCCAGGGCCCGTGGTCACAATTAAGTCGCGCTCGTAATTCACGATTCTGCGGCGCACCCCGTTCATGGACGCCGTTGTACACGGGGTCGTTCGAATTACTGAGAATCCCGAGACGCTGGTGAAGTCCGACCGACGCCGAAAATAAATTTTTCTGGTAGACGGTTTTCTGTCACGGAGATTCCTGTTCGCGTTGTCGGTCGTGGTTCGATCATTGAGAAACTTTAGATTGTTTTTTTTTTCTACGTACATGGATGAAATACAGAAAGAAAAAATATTCGCAGAATAAAGAACGTTTCAGAATGTAGAGTTATCGATAAAAGATTTTGAAAACGTTCGGTTAGGTATTTAAAAAAAAAATTGAAGTTAAAAATGTGATAGGCGAGACAGTAGTATAGGTGTGTTATTGGTCAGACATTCGGTAGTAGCTCCGGAATCGTGTTCGATTTACCTTCGGGTTAAAAAATAATTTTCTCTTCGCTTTATTTAAGATCTTTCATGGAAATTATGGGAGTGTCTGTTTCACTTTCATTTACGTAATTAATTAGCACAACTTGTTGCCTGTTTGCTTTTAAAACATCCTGAGTCATTATTGTGTAATTTCAGAGAAAATTAAAAAAACCTTTTAGTTTATGCTATTTGATCAATTTGATAAATGTATCTGTTAGTTGAGTACAGTAACCTATTTTTTTTTCTTTCTTTTTCTTTTTTTTTCTTTTCTTTTCCTGTATACCTTTAAATATCTGTCAACTTAGGCGTTTTGAGTAATATTCGAAAGCTTCTTCGGCAATGTATGATTACTTGGAATCAGATCATCACAAGTTTTTTCTTCTTAACAAACGATTATGCTAGTAGGATACATGTTGCCGGCAATTATTAATTATCTCTTTATCGAAATAATTATCCTCCGTCCGATACGTATTAATTAACTCTGTGAACTTCGCGTAAAGTATAATTAGTCAACGAGGCAGCGTCGATCCCTGAAGCTATCGATGGTTATCGAGTTTCTGTGATTCCATTCGAAATCGCGCACTACGAGCATACTACATCACAGTAATATCTGACAGAAATTACGTGGAAAATTATAATATAATGAAACCCGATTCATGGTCTGTTAATTGCTGCAAGAGTATTTACAGTATCAAATTCTCCAATATCCCAACTGCTGGAGAAAGTGACCATCTTCGCAAATAATTGCACACGCCCGGGATTAACACGCGTTTGAAACCGTATCGCGTGGAATCTCCGTTCGTATTATTCCATTAATTAAAAATTAATTTCTTCCTTCAACAAGACCCTTATTTTCCACCCGAAGTCACCTCCTCCATTCCAACCACTCATTTACCTAACCCGAATCACACATTTACCAAACACATCTTCCACCTAACCCACACCGTATTCCTCTGAGCTCCCCCCAATTCCGACATTCACGGCCCATTCGAGCGTACCGAAGCCAACAGAGGGGGCGCCAACCCTTAATTGTTTCCCTCAGTGCATCAAACGAGACCTTCCCGTACCGTTTCTTGCCCCCTTTCGAAATTTACCCCCGGGTGTCCAGGGTGTGTTCCACTCTACATCGAGCACATCCCCCCTGTACACCAGCGAAGGAACGTATTAGCCAGCTAGTTGGACTCGGCTGGAACGGCACTTCCACCAGAGAAGGTAAATTAGAGGCGAAGTTGCCGCTAGGTGGCGGCGGGTCTACCTGACCAAATTAAAGTGTCCCCACCTAAGCGCAAATTAGACGAGATGAGAACACGGTGCCGCGCGCGCGACCTCGTCGTGTCGGTGCAGGTGTTTCCACGTGGACAAGAACACCGTCTGCGACTTCGTCGAACGCGTTTTGCCCTGGTTGTACACAGACAGAGGAAGAGAAGCACAGCGAGAACCAGTGAGAGAAAGAGAGAGAGAGGGTGAGATGGGAGGGAAAGAGAGAGAACGTGGAGACAGGCTGCAATTCAACGGTCCCCTGTGCCCGCAACTTGCGAGTTTCACGACTTTATCGAGTCGAATACCTGCGCCAAAGGGGTGGAGGGATTCGTCGACCGGTGGCAGGGGACCGTTTTACGTTCTTACTCCTCGGCTCTCGGTTTGGTTTTTGCGGGCTGCCATGGCGGGAATTCCTCGCGTGGTCGTCATTGTCGCTTCGACGTGCCCGCTCGAACGAACCGCTCCTCCACGCTAAATTGGAAATTCTTACGTGTGAATTTTGATTGCGTTCAAACCGGGATACCGTCTGCACCTCGTTACGTGGACTCGGACTGAATACATATCTGGGAGGGGAGAGAGGTTGTAGGGTTGTTTGTACTTCGTTAAACGTCTTTGGTTGGGGATGGTTTCTGAATTGTGGACATGTTGGGAGAATTATTGTCGTCAAAGGATTCTGGAGATAGAGTATTATTTATATTGTTGGCGAGTATCCACGCATTCAATCTTGAAGAATCGTAGAGTGATAATATTTTGGAAAATATTCGTCATTTTGATTCTGCGTGGATAGTAGTATGAGATCAGACAAGGACACTTATATTAGGTTGTCCGAAAAGTTTCTTTCGTTTTATTCATAAGTAATGGATGCGTAATATTTTATGTTTTAGAATATATTATTATATTACATAGGATCCATTTTTCTCTATTACATTTCTCCATCTCTCGTTTAGCAAACAAGGCTGCACGTTTATTTAAACACTGTCAGAGGAAGGTGCTGCGCGAAGATAACGAAACTTTCGGGACAACCTAATAGTTCTTAAATTAATTCCACGAAGAAAATTTCGTATAGAAATAAATGTTACAATTTAATAATTTTATTTGCGAATTCCACTGTTCCGGTTATTAAAATATCGTCGTTTTAACTGTTCAACGAGAATTAATCTTTCGTCGTGATATGTCAGAGTGCAACAATTTTATAGTTATGTTTCTCTACCCGTGTCTTTGTGTTCTAATGATTATTCCGTTTTGTGTTACTCCATATCATCAGTTTCCAAAGTGTTTGAAGTATCTACGCTTTAGAACGTTCCTTTACGGACATAAATCGCGGCTATCGCGTTACATTGATCGTTCGATTTCCGCCAAAAACCAACTTCCCTCGCGTTCTTCGTTTCACGTTACCCTCTACGCATATCCCTAGCTCCAGAGCCATTTGGGAAATTAACGTTCTATTTGGAAGAAATTCTACGTCCTCTCGCATCGTAGAACGAACGAGGAATCGGGTCCGGCAAGTCTTCATTTTAGATTGGCCAATTGCCAGATTGGATCGCAAAACTGCCTCTTGGAATTGAGTTTTCTCTCGTTTCGGTCTTCTATAATCTCTTCGTCCACTACAAACTCTCTCTCTCTCTCTCTCCGTTTCTTTCCACGATCTCTATGTGCGTCCATGTACACACGGACAGGCGCGCGTGTATCGAAAGGCGACCTGTTCCATCGGTGAATCGCCGTTATAGAAGGTCGTAAACGAAATATAATCAACGATTTTTCCTCCAACTTTCCACGTAACGAGCTGTTCTTTTCATAATCACGCTATCATTCTGGTTAGAGCGATTTCGGGAGCTGAAACGCGAGCCGGCACAAATTTATCGGATAATACGACCAGAGTCTGTTTCATCTGTTTGACTCTATTCAGCCGCATCAAAGGAATTTTGATCTCTGTTAAATCGGCCCTTTCGTTCGGATTAATCGACAAACTGGAGCATGGAACAGGAACCTATTGAACACTGTGTTTGGCTTCCCTTTTCGCTGGACTATATCGATAATAACAAATAAGTAGATACCAGTGAGAAAGTAGTCTTTAGTCGGTAATTATGTTAGAGCTTTTAAACTTTCTCGAAAGAATGTTCAAAAATCGTTTTCTTAAATGATTCCGTTGAATCAACGGTATCGCGGTATATACATTTATATTTGAGATAAAAAAAAAATCGTAAGATCACCGCAGGAAGTAAGCAGAGAACTCGTTTGAAGATGCGGAACCATGCTCAGAAGTAGCGTAAAAAATCAAAATAGCCTGCAGGTAACAGAACTTGAGGGATTCCTTGTCGTTGACCGATCTTGAAACTTTTCTTCTCCTCTCGTCTTTGTATTCAATTTCATCCCGCAGTCGTGTTCCACCTTTGCCTGTGTGTCTCGTATTTAACAGAGGGGGAGGAAAAATGTTTATTTATTAAGGAAAGTTTCGCGTTTATCCCGGCTGCGACAAAGATCTTCACCGGTGAAAGGGAATAAAGGACGAAGAAATTTCTATTTCCGCCTAGGGGTCGTCCAACTTAAGTCCAACTTCCGTCATTGAAACTCACCTAGGTAGGGAGACTCTTCTCCTCTCTTTTCCTCCCGGTCCCTCTTTCGTCCCTCTTGATCTTTCTCGTTGTAACTCTCCATCGGTTCGCACGTCGTTCCGGATCAAGCGTATTTTTATTGGCGCCGGTACGAATGTCTGACGCGAAATTGCCTCGCTCCGCGTACACTTGGGAAATTAGAAAGGTTCGCAATTATTGATTTTCCTTTTTTCCCACCGTACGCATCGTTTTGTCTTCTTTTCCTGTTTTTTCCCTACGTGTTCCCCTTTTTTCTTCTCTCTCTTTTTTTTTGCACGGGTTTCACTCTTCTCCAGGACACGTTCGACCGATAGCGGGCAGAATGAAAAGCGATCGCCGGTTTAAATTGACGGTCTATCGAGCTCCAACTTCCGGCCGGAGGTGATCGTTTCCCTACGTGTATTTACGTCGGTCGGATATGTTAGGGGGAAGTCGATTTCCCTTTTTCTTGTCGGGGAAAGAGGAATTATCAATTGCTCAATTTTTCAAGTTTTTGATCTTGTTTATCTTTCTTTTTTTCTTTTTTTTTTTTTATCGTTTGTGCGTGTGGCAAAATGGTTTTATAAAGCTGATAAAACGAAATGGAAATAAAGTCGACGTCGAGCGATTTTAACGATTGCATTTGACGCGACGTTGAGGCAAAGTGCGATGTGAAATTGGTTTTTAAACGGATAGTGTATAAAACTATAGCGACTTGATAGAGAGCCGATAACTTGTTAATTGATGTTTCATTTTCTTTATTCTTTTGTGGGTCGTGTATCGGTTGTTGATTCGATTCAAATTCAGTTTCGATCAATATTTTACCGACTAAAAATCTGATAACCACTTCGTTAGAGAAGTTCTAAATACTGAAACTAGATTTCATACGAAACGTTCAACTTTTTCAAATTGAATGTAAAATTTTATTCATACGCAGAAATATAACTGTTAAAATTCTCATTATGCTTTCACCGTCGCGTTACGATATGTACCTTCAGCGGTACAATACTTTTTTTTAACGCGTGATATATATTTTGTTGAAAATTCATATTCCTTTGTGAAGCGTCGATTTTATTTATTTTTGTCTCCGCATATGCTACGTTTTTTTTTTGTTTTTTTTTTGTCCACCGTATGCATCCACATAATTCGAGCTGGCGACGTGTATTACGTTTAAAAAAGTAATTCCTTTGTGCTCGTAACATCACCACCGATTTCATGCAACGTATGGTTGTTTTCCAATGAAATGCACTTTTGACGAGAGGTATCAATTACACACTGCAAAGACACGTAATATATCCTATAAATTTATACACGAATAACGCCGAATGTTTTGCAGAAGTCGTGATTGCGACGCAAAAATGGCGCTCCGAAATTGCTGTTGCAGAATTAAATTAAGTTTAGTGTACAGTTTTAAACGAAACGTTAGAAGCTTTAGTTTTACATTACATTAAAGGGGCCATAATGCACGTTGGAAAATTTACGCGTGTTAGAGATATACAGGAGTATGCACTCTCACAAATAGTTGAGAGCGTACCGACAAGTGGAATCTAGAGAAAATTGGACGTACAAGATACAGTCCTGAAAACCGTGAAAACGAGTCATCGAATAATGCTCCAATTCTATTTTCTTTCTTTTCATGCTGCTTTCACTTTAAGTAACTTTATATACGTACAAACGTGAGTCAAATCTGAGATCGATGAAATGGTAACGTACCAAGAGAAGAAATGTCTACGGACAAACGATGAAAGATTAAATATGAGCTCGAGAGAAGGAAAAAATCGTGGCAAGAGGAGAATATTTGTTTACACTGTTAAAAATGCTATACTATATATCAGATTATTATATATTTCTCTGCTAAGAATTGAGAAATGTACACGAGAAAAAAGATGTCCTTTTCGACTTTTATTCAAATCGAAGCCCCCTAATCTCTGAAACTTAAAAATTATCCATATTCTATTTTAATTACTACAACGTAGCAGATCTTAAAAAAGAATTCCTAAAAATTCTATAATATTCAAAATAATTTTTTATTCGCTAGAAAACGAGATAACTGAAACCTAAGAAACAAGAAAAGGAAAATTTAAGAAGCCAAAATTCCTGGTCCTCGATTTAAGTTTTTGATACCACTTTCGGGTCTTCAAGATTTTATGTTCTCAGTAAATTGTTATTCAAAATAGTGACCCGAAGCGGACATCGATGAAAGAATACCGAAGCGAGTACCAAAGGGACAGTCGCTCGAATCTTTCCAAAAAGCTTCCTAGCATTCTCGAAACACAAAACAAAATAATTCTATCCGCAAAAGAGACGGTTTTGCAAACTGTAAACGCTGTTTGATAATAACTGGCTATCATCGCGGAAGTTCGCGATGTCTCCATAGAAGTCGGTCATCCAATTACGCGATATCCGATTCTAAGCGTTCCACCGTAAATTACGCGGAATAATATCGTTCGCGATAATGGCTGATAATCGAGTTATAGCGTGCGCGGGTTTCGCTATCGAATTACGGGACCGTTATACGGAATAATGGACGCCGCCCGGGAAAATCCTGCAACTTCGACGGCCACTGAGCGCGACGTATTGAAAGCCGCAACGACAGAGATTGCTATCTGTCTGTCGTTGGTGATCGTACTTTCGGTAAACACGCCGCGAACGCTCGCTGCAACGTGTCGTTACATCGTAATCGGGTTTGATCGAGCCATCGATCCTCGTCCTCGCGTGAAACCGGTACAAAAAACGCGATGTAAAGCGTTCGGAATCAACGTTGTTACGCTTGAGGCAGTGTATACATTACACGGAATCACATGGATTCGAACTGGGAAGAATTAATGGAAATAGTCACAAATTAATGGAAACAGTTCAACCCTTGGACACCGGACTCCTGTGTTATCCTTTTATCGTTGCTTTCTTTTTTATAATTTTTTAAATAATGTATAAAATCAGGGAAGGTAGAAAATTAGACGCGTGTCGTACGAAATAATATTCGGAACCAGATATCCGAGGATTAATATTGTAGACATTTTGCGTCAGTTTATGCCACGAGATGTGTTTCTTGACGAACGACAGAGACCGGACCCAAATCCCCATCGGTTAAGGCCACAGTATCTTTTGACCTTTCGTGTGAAACAGTTTGTTATTAGCTCTGGATGTATTCAAAAGTAGAATAAACCGCTTTGCACAGGATCCTGATTTCAGTCGATCACCTTAGACCACCGCCTGCAATGTATGGAATATATTTTTGTATCGAATCGTCTCGTGCTCGCTATAACTGACTATTGTTCCCTTCCACAATTTCTAAACGCTCGTTCAAGACGCGCACCATGGAACATTACCTCACGCTAAGACGTTAAACGACTAACAATAGATTCCACGGAGGGCGCATTCGATTTCACACCAGTGCGAATTTCCATCCGTCCAACAAATTGGTTCTCAAAATATTCAATAGGTGCAATCTGTAGCCACCGTAAAGCGAGCAGCCAACAAAAAGCTCGTTGAACGGTGTAATTATTAGCGGTGGTGCAGGTTATACCGTTCGCAGCAGGTAGTCAGGATTCTTTTCTCTCTCTCTTTCTCTCTCTCTCTCTCTATCGTGCTCTCTCTGTGGAGCGGTTCAGAGTTTAAGTGACCGTATAACGAGCATGTGGCCCGGGCGACATACCAAGTTTCGCCATGTGTGCTGATTTAACGACTACGAGTGTCTCGTGTACTCCGAAGTCTGATCGTAACCCGGACGATCTTACGACACAGCGACTCTTAACCTCTCCCCCTCTTTCACCCCTTTTTCGTGAAACCCATTTTATCCCTTAAAGGAAAAGAAACGAGAAAGGGGGCTTCCTCGCCCCTGCCCCTCCCCCGTGCGATGAGATCGCTTTGAGACGGTAATAAAGGGAAGTGAAGTCCGTTGGGGGTAAATCGAGTTACTTCGCCCCTCGAACTTACTACCTTCTCGCTTCCTCTTTTCTCCTTTGCCCGTACTACTCCACGCGATCTCCGCTCTTCACCTGTCTGCTCTGGACCTAAGTCTTGTAATAGGCCAAGAGAATTGAAGGGTTGAGAAGAGGACCGAAGGTATAAAGTTTGCGCCGCTTCTGCCGCGACGGAACAATTATCAGGATCGTTCCAAAGGCCGCTTCTTTCTCTTCGACCAAAGATCGAGGTTACTGGCGTTGAATACGTAATTCGAAGGTGTCTCTGGTGTCTTATGGTTCGATTATATCCCATTATCGGATGACTGTTGGAGAGAAAATTCTTTAGGAACAGGCGTATGCCTATGCTACTTCAAGAAATTTTTCATGGATGGAAACACGAGGAAAATATTACGGTTTTTTACATTCAAAAGTATCTTGGCATTGAAATTTTATATTTCTCATGTCAACATTTATGCATAAATTAAATTCTTTTACAATTTACTCTCGATAAAGAAAGAAAATAAAAATTGGTAAAAAAGATAAAACGATGCAATCGACTAATAAAGCTTTGCTCAATCTTGAAACTGCTACAATTATCCTATCCTAACTCAAAGGGAACGTCGTGCTGGTTCGCACGAGTAATCCAAAGGCAGTTCGTTTTTCATCCGGTAGCAGATTCCTCTTATCCCGTCCTCGCTCGCGTTGGAAAGACGCAAATGAGACAAAATCGTCAAAGATAAAACTAACAGGCAGGATACCTTCCTCTTCCTGTCGGAATCGCGCGCGGGGCCAAGAAAACAGACTGTCGGCCGCCTCGCGATGGTTGACGTGACGAAGACAGAGCAACGACTTCCGGTCCCGGCTCAAATAAGTCTCGCCAGACACGAGCCGCTGTTAGTGCTTTCTGCGAGCACTATCTAGCATCTTCCACTTTGTACTCGCACCGGTAAAGAGCGAGCTTCCTCATAAAGGAAATGTTCTCTTCCACTTTCTTTCGTTTCTTCTTTTTTTTCTCCCTGTTCCATATCTCTGTCTCCTCGCTGCAACCACGATCGTTCTGGCGAGAATTGTTGTCATTCTACGAGCACGGGAATGCGTGCGAATGAGCGTACGTTTCCTCCGACGATTTGCCTCCCCTTGTTCCCCTTTCTGGGCTTCGAATCGGCAACGTGGAGCGTGACTCGCCTCATGGATTTCAAACGAGGGTTGAAGAGTATTGTTGGTGGCCGCCGTTTCGGATATGAGGTTCTAAGAAGGGGAGCTGAGGTTTTTTGGGTTACTTGAAAGGGTTAATTGGTTTATATGACGGTACGATGGGTAGTTTAAGGGTAGAACGTTTGGGGTTGACGATGGGTATTTTGATTGTACTCGTGAAGATAATTTGTTCAGTGTGTGCTGATTTTGAAAGGGAATTAGATCGACGCGTTGGGTAATTATTTTGGTAGTAGTTTATGATTGTCAGACTTTTAATACTTTTTTCTGTCAAGAAAAATGGTAAAATAAAGAAAGACTTCTTTAGGGATTGGAAATAAAAAAATGATGGGTCTGAAAATTGATTGAAAGTCTCGGATATGAGAGAACATCTTTCGATCTGTTATATATTGGAAAAGATATGGTACCTTCCTTTGAGATTCATTTTTATATGGATAAATCTACCTTTTCTTCGAAGATGGTTAGAAATTTAACTGAAAGAGATTGGCTGAACAGAGAGACAGTGGATTGAAATTTAAGAACACGGTACCTGCGAAAGATCTTTCTTCGAGGATCGTATCTTTATGATCAATTTTTGATTAAAAGCCAAGAGAAAAACAATCCACGGAAATAAATCGCTAACAATATTTCTATACGCTCGACGAAGAATAACACGAATCAGTTGGAAATCTTCAACTCTCGAAACGTTTAAAAATCTTTTCTCCGTCTGGAAGAAGGAAAACTGATTTCCCAGCTTACTCAATTGCCAAAGAAGGAACGCGTGAAACTCTGTCACAAGAAAAAAGGACGGATGTTACGTTAAAACGAGTCGGTCGTTTCTCCGAGGCTGTTGGACTTGGTTCGTAGCCGTAGTGATGGCGCAATAAGTGGATAAGAACATTAGTGTAACATCCAGGCTAGATCTGCAGGAACCTTAATGGCCAGTTTAAGAAAAAGCTTTTAAAGGAGCGGCAGAAACGTTACCGCTCATAAAATTTTAAAGCGATTTGTTCCTGTTCTACGCCTGGCTGCGGAAGAATTTTATGTCGCGGCCTGCGAGCTCCATTCTGCCTTCGTATTTCCGCTTACATCATGCGAATTCTAATGGCCCATCGGCCCACTCCCTCTTTCCTCTCTTTTTTTTCTTTTATTTAACTCTCCTGTTTTACTGTTTCCACTCGTTGTCTCTTCTTCTTTATACATATATATATTTTCTTATATTTTTTATATTTTTTATATTTTTTATATATATATATATTTTTTTGTTTCTTGCGAACTAAGATACTTACCAATTATAAAACATCTTCAATATTACGATCGATGGACGTACGAGCTTTGTCGCGTAATAAAATGGATTGGTTTCGTGTAACTCGAAAGCTATGTTAATTGAGAATATACTTTACGAAGTTGAGTTATTATAGTTTTCAGCAGAGTCAGTTGTGCGGCGTGATAAACATTTTCCTCCGTCGGAACGTAAAACGAGAATTCATTTTATTGTTTCACCGTCAGCATATTTCCTATGAGTTTTTTCGATCACTGGAACACTCTCACGTTTCTGTGCCGTTTCCGCGATTTAGATCGGTTTGCGTCCAATTTATCCCTTTTACGTCGGAACGTCCAGCAATTCTGTGTTCTGCGTGCTCTGTTAATTCCGTTCACAGAAAATTCAGTTAAACAGCTCGCTATTCTCTGTTAATACATTTTCAAAAGGATTTTCATATTTTTAAAGTCGCTTGATAATTAACTTATCGAATGCCCGGTTTACAAGAACCGGTTGGTGCAATTAAAAAATCATCAAGAGGATCAGACTCTAAGATCTAAAATAAGATCTAAAATAACTTCCATTCATTTTTTGCAGACTTCTTCTCAATTAAAAAAAAAAAAAAAAAAAAAACCTATTCACTCGTTCTTCATTCCTACAACCAAATGAACAATCGACGACTCCTAGACTTAACACACTGAGGACGGATAACGAATTGTCTCCTGTTCTGTATTTCAAATGCAAATATTTCAGATCAGCAAACGACGATGTATGAAAGGTTACTTCTAAAAAGTCATCTGTCCGGTTAAAACTTTAAATTAAGAGTTACGTTTAGGATACAATTTATTTTCGAAGGTATGCAAATAAGAATTTATTCGATCGTAAATTTTTCCCTAACAAGCTTTACAAAAACAAGATCCCGTCGCCGATGCGTTAACGTTCCATCGAGCCCAACGACTGAATCCAACCTATTTTCCGCGCAGACCTGTTACAACAACCGAAAGACGGTTTACCCATAACGTCGCGAAAGTTTCTCAGGAAAACGCTCGAGTCATCGAGAGAGTTGTCGTAGCCAGCCTCGAAACGTGCAACGAACGCGTTCACAAAGTGTTTTTCGTTAAAATTCAATCCCTAGTCAGGACGTCGGTTTTGCGTAGTTTCGAAACTAGTTCCTCGAGGCGGAGCTATGGTTATAGCCAGCGGAGCCATTACTATTTCCAGGTTGTTTCGGTAATTTCAGTCGAGTAGCTACTTACCTGACGGAGAAGTTGAGCGTGGGGTGTTCGGCGTTTCAGTGATAAATTCCANAAAAAAAAAAAAAAAAAAACCTATTCACTCGTTCTTCATTCCTACAACCAAAAGAACAATCGACGACTCCTAGACTTAACACACTGAGGACGGATAACGAATTGTCTCCTGTTCTCGAAGGTATGCAAATAAGAATTTATTCGATCGTAAATTTTTCCCTAACAAGCTTTACAAAAACAAGATCCCGTCGCCGATGCGTTAACGTTCCATCGAGCCCAACGACTGAATCCAACCTATTTTCCGCGCAGACCTGTTACAACAACCGAAAGACGGTTTACCCATAACGTCGCGAAAGTTTCTCAGGAAAACGCTCGAGTCATCGAGAGAGTTGTCGTAGCCAGCCTCGAAACGTGCAACGAACGCGTTCACAAAGTGTTTTTCGTTAAAATTCAATCCCTAGTCAGGACGTCGGTTTTGCGTAGTTTCGAAACTAGTTCCTCGAGGCGGAGCTATGGTTATAGCCAGCGGAGCCATTACTATTTCCAGGTTGTTTCGGTAATTTCAGTCGAGTAGCTACTTACCTGACGGAGAAGTTGAGCGTGGGGTGTTCGGCGTTTCAGTGATAAATTCCACGCGGTGAAGAGTGGGGGAGTCGGAAGGGAGGCAACTCGGCCGGTTTTAATTAGCGTGATCAGTCTGAGTGCGTGATCTCGCAGTTCGAACGCTCGGTCGCTACCCCGGACTCGTTACGTCGATAATTCCTGTTCGACTACGCGCCGCCCGCGACGAGCCGATTACATTCATTAGCTGTTCCGATTCCCGGAACTACCGAGCTGCTTATGACTTGATCACACTGAAAATTTTGGTTGGCGTGGCGTCGCTTTCCACGATGGGGGCCACTTTGGAATTGACGCTTGATTCGTCAAATTCATAGGCGATATTCCTTGTGAAAGGGGATTTAGAATGTTCCAGCTTAAGTCGGACGGTTAAATATTTCAATAACTTCTAACGATGCGAATCATTTCTAAAACATGACTTCAATGGTTTCGATGGAAGAAAATTGCGGAAAGAAATTTCTGCTGTGCTTATTTTTCTTTCAAATTTTTCCAAGATGCTCGGTATTATTCTACATGTGAGATATATATTTAGTTATTTAATTAGGTCTGAAATATGGTCTCGAGATGACTCTGAACGCCAAAAAGAAAATTGATAAAATACCCAGACAATCTTGGGAGAGTACGTGTAAATTTTGAACGTCAAAGAAAAGTTCCTTTCATCGTCTCCTATCATCTTACACTCAGCTGTTTCAATTTTGAAACATCCTTTCAAAAATTCTGTTTAAAATTTCGGTTGGTGCATAAATATTATTAATTATGATTTTAAGCTCAACGAACCACCATATTAATTTTCCGTTTCTTAGTATACAATAAATTTAACTTTCTAATATAAAATAATGTTTCCAGCTTAGAACCGTCTTTGGTCTTCGAGTAATGAATAGAGCTAACTGTGTTACCGTAAAAAGAAAGTTGGAAGAAAATTTTAAAACAAAATTTCATTTATTTTTTTCATCGCTCCAACGCTGTCGCGAATCCGGTTCCGTTGGTGAAACTAGAGCAGGAACGCGGCGCCAGTCCTTCGTTTTTTAAAGCGCGAGGCTCGTGTGTTAGACCGCCTTTCACGTAACCACGACGCTCGACTCAAAGGATAAATGTCGGCCGGATACAAGCGGCGTTCATTAGCACTTACGAGGACATTAGACGGCAGCCAGTTTAAAGTCGAGTCTCGTCGTCCATTAGCAGCCCCATCTTTTGCATGTTACGAACGTGTATTAAGCCTCCAGGGCTGTCCTCCACGTACGGCAGCTTTAACACAGAAAATGTGACACGTCTGCTGGAACATGATTTGCCTAATTAACCAATGTTTTAGATCTTTGGGTGCGCCCCTATCCTCGAGTTATTAGTCTTCAGAGATGACTTTATTCTACGCGTCGTGCATGCGCGTCTGACTAGGTAGCGCTCATACTACTGAATTCGCAGTGCAGCGAGTCGAATAACAGGAATCATATTTTGGATATTAATACTAAAATTACTAAACCAATCAGAATAATAAATTTGTAATTTCTTGTAGAAATTCTATAAATTGGAACTTTTAATTTTTGACGATTTTTAAATTTATTTTTCAATCCGTGTATATTGCGTTAGGTTTAATTTTCTTTTTTTCTTTTTTCTTTTTCGATATAAGAATTTATTACGGTCGCTCATAGTTTATTGTTAAGTACAATTTGGTTAAATTGTAATTGGGTTGTTGGTTGCAAAATGACAAGTCTTTGAATTCACTGTTGAGACTTGATTTTTCGCGAACGCGAAAACAGGGTAAACGGGAATTCGCATTAATCGTGGCGCGTTTCAATTAAATTTCAATGAAACCGCGTAGATCTGTCAATTATTTACGACGGCTGTGTGTAGGGCACCAATGTCGAAGCGACGTTTCGCTAAATATTAAATTTGACGCTTAAAAACAGATCCGGTGAAAATTTATATTTAATGGGAAAACCAGCGTGCCGTAACCTCGATGGTGGTTTCGTTTGTGCCATGCGTGTTCTCTGTATTCACTGTTCGGTTAAAATTTTGATACAAACCGTTGAGTAAAAGTGAGCATCATGAATACGGAATCAATATTACAGGAAAATGGTAACAGTGTTTGAAATTTTCACGTGAAAAATAAACGGGTGAATGTAGCTACTCGCGAATAATGGAATTGTTTCTTGTTGGAAAGACTTTTTCAAGTAATTTTACACGAAATATTCAGTGGCCCACCGAACCGCGGGCTATTGCGACTACGGTTTCTCGTCGTTAGTACTAATTAAACTGCGTTCAACGTGTAATTTTATTATGTGGTAAATTCTTCACCAGGGAACCGTTAAGTTTGAAAATTCATGAAAGAGAACATTAATTATTTTTACGCCTATTCATCTTCTAATAATGCATCGCGTAGGCTCTGCAAAATGAGCTACAACTTGGTAAATCTCGACGTTACGGTGCATTAGCAAGATAAATTTTAATTATAAATTACCCTTCCCACGAGTTAGTACTATATAATTGTTCCATTTAATTCTGATGAAAATTATTCTCGACTGGGGATATACTATCTACGTATGATGAAATCCAAACAATGTAGCACGTTTTGGATAGTCAAACGAGTAATCAGTCTGTTATTATATATACAAATTTTAACTTGGAAATTATCTTTTATCACAAAACGGAACAATCTTGCGCAATTAATACCACACCAATCCTGAAATTGCACAACAACTCTTTTCATTCCCTTAATAAATCACCTAATAACCAGTGACGTCTAAATTCTTTTCTCGCGAAACCTTTAAGCAAGCAAAGCACCTGTTTTTCCCAGCGTATCGTGCCACGATTTATAAAATGACTGTTGAAAAATGTTCATTAGCGTGTCACGAACCTCCAACCATTTATATTGTCGGGCAAGTTCAAATAATAACACGAGAACGAAATAGAAATGTCGGCGCTCGCTTGAATTATTTATGTAATTAATTTCACGCGATCGAGAAATGATTTGTTAAAAGGGCGGCGATTTTGCATGCTGGAACATGAAACTCAATAGTGACAATCGAGAGTAACGCTTTTATTGCGGGCAAATGTTAGTTTATTTCGGCGGGAACAGCGAGCAAACGTTTGCCTGGAATTTAATTGACAATGCGACGCCTGTGTTTGAGGATATCGAAATGCGTGACGCGATGAACTGCTGGAATGCGCGTAATGCACCCGATGTTTGCCTTGCTGCGCGATTCTGGAACCTCCAGAGAAGGAATATGATCGTTGGAGAATGGAATCCGTCGCGCGAACGCAAGGAATGGCGATGAGCGGTTTAATCTTGAGAAAGTCTTTTTTGTTTCTCAATTTTTATTTTTTTTAAACGATTCCTAATTTTTGGTGTTCTGGAATTTGCATCGTGTTATTGTTCTCTTGTACGGAACGCTATACTT
>SMSQ01018725.1:129038-141951 GCA_019453375.1 Ctenoplectra terminalis | reverse complement strand
AGGAGACCGTGGGACCTCGAACATCGTGACTCCAGACTTTAGATCCAGTCCCTAAACTTCAAATCCTAAACCCTGGAATTCGAATTCCAGGTTCTGGATCTCAGACCTCAGATCTCAGATCCTAGACCCATAATTCCAGTTCCCAGACCCCAGACCTCAGATCCCAAACTCCAGACCACAAGCTTATGAACTCTTACTTGTTAGTCCATAGTACTCTGGGACCTCTCTTGGGTTAGGCCCTACGATCTCGGAAATGATTTGAATTAAATCATACTACCTCGGCGCTCTCTTAGCCCCAAATCCAGATAGCTATAAACCCTGCACCGTAGTCCCAAACCACCTAACGTTTCTCATCAATGATCGCATATAAAATTGCGCTTTTGAAAATTACCAACGACCACATCACTCGTTTTCGGCAAAAAAATATTTAAACTCCTTCAACCGTTCCAAAACCATTTCCCCAATTTGCGCTTGCATCGCTACACACTTTGCTCGCTCGTCAAACACAAATGGGGCACAAAAACCTTTCCAACCTCCTTTTACGACCAAGTTCGCCTATGCAGTTCTCTGTCGAAATTCACAAGGTTAGAACGACCAGCACCGTCACGGATTCTCGAGCATTAAGAGAAACCACCAAGGCCGCGTGAATTGGTGAAACACGTCACCAAAAGCTCGGAATCGCTTTCCGCTCGCATCAAGAATTCTCGACGCGAACGATGCCGAGTGCTCTGCAACGCGAAACGTAGGAGGGACAAGAACGGGTGAGTTTTTCTGAAATTCCTGATCCGTGAAAAGCAGCGATTAAGCAATTTATAAGTGCAGCCTGCTGCGTGCCACCTTCACCTTCTTTCCTCCTTTCCTTCATCCTTTCCTTTCTTCCAGTACTTTTTTCTTTACCCTGGTATCGAGCCACCCTTAACGCCCGTGTGCTGTCTCCACCGCCTACGGCCTCGTCACGCTTATTCCCTTGACGAGACCTCTAGGTATCGCGGATTACCTCTGCCACTCCTCGCTGGACGTTAAACGCGATTCATAAAGCTGACGTCTCGAAGCGAACGAGCGGAATGCTCCTCCATGCTTCCAGGTATGCAAATGCGGCCAGAGTGTCTCGTTGGTTACTTGGACGTATTGCTCGTTTATGCTCTCGTAGCTCTTAATCGAGCGATTTAGTTAAATTGCTACGGAGATGTCTCTGGCTTTCGAGGGTGAACGGTTATTTAGCTCTGCAGTGATTAGGACAGTNTAGAACGACCAGCACCGTCACGGATTCTCGAGCATTAAGAGAAACCACCAAGGCCGCGTGAATTGGTGAAACACGTCACCAAAAGCTCGGAATCGCTTTCCGCTCGCATCAAGAATTCTCGACGCGAACGATGCCGAGTGCTCTGCAACGCGAAACGTAGGAGGGACAAGAACGGGTGAGTTTTTCTGAAATTCCTGATCCGTGAAAAGCAGCGATTAAGCAATTTATAAGTGCAGCCTGCTGCGTGCCACCTTCACCTTCTTTCCTCCTTTCCTTCATCCTTTCCTTTCTTCCAGTACTTTTTTCTTTACCCTGGTATCGAGCCACCCTTAACGCCCGTGTGCTGTCTCCACCGCCTACGGCCTCGTCACGCTTATTCCCTTGACGAGACCTCTAGGTATCGCGGATTACCTCTGCCACTCCTCGCTGGACGTTAAACGCGATTCATAAAGCTGACGTCTCGAAGCGAACGAGCGGAATGCTCCTCCATGCTTCCAGGTATGCAAATGCGGCCAGAGTGTCTCGTTGGTTACTTGGACGTATTGCTCGTTTATGCTCTCGTAGCTCTTAATCGAGCGATTTAGTTAAATTGCTACGGAGATGTCTCTGGCTTTCGAGGGTGAACGGTTATTTAGCTCTGCAGTGATTAGGACAGTTTGTACAGGGAAACGAATAAAGTTCCGAATTAAGATATCTGTTCGCACTTGCGCGTTACACGTTCACGTTCGTCGCGTGCACTCGCTCACGATCGACGAAACGAAAAACGCATCGCAAACACTTTTACCCATTTTTCGTTGGAGGTAAGCGCGATCACGAGTATGAATACACGGTCATGAAATTGATGGCCTCGTTGAAATTTATCTGAGCGATCTACCGTTTTCCGAAAGTTTCACAGTTGGCAAACTTGCTGTTCCGCGGATTTTTATCACGGACCGTGTAATCGCCAATGTTTGCGTAGCCCAGAAACTTTTAATTAAAGTAATTTTACACTTGCGATGGAGATGGTGTGTACCTTCGTAGTCTCATGAGGTATTGTACTTTTGTTTGTTCGAGGTGGTTGAAAAAAGGGTTGAGCAAAGAGTAATGGTATGGGGTACTGTATGTAGTTCGTAACAACTAGTGGATTAAGCTTCTGGGTGAAGATAGGGTGGATACCAGGGATAAAACGGAAATTGTGGAAAACGGATAACATCGTACACCATTTTAAAAATATCGATTTCTCTCGGCATAATTATCATTTGAATTTCCAATCACGGGTTTTAGTTAGAAATATCCTATTTTTTAAAGAACAAAAAAAAATCCTATGATAAATACTAGGTAACTCTGTATGAAATAATTTTGTAAAATTCTAGTCACACTAGTGCAGAAATTATAAATATTTCTGAAATATTTCTAATCTTACTTCTTAAAACGGTCTGTAAAAAAAGGGCGTTTAAAGATTCCAACTATGTTTAACAAGTATATCCGTTTGAATTTAAAACAACACAATATAATTAATTCAAGGAATGTCGATATAAAAATTCACAGAAATATTCTAAAAGCATCACGTCATCGAATAAAATTATTTTACTCCTACCCAGGTACGTGTAAGCAACATGGAAATATAGAGCGTGAAAAGATGAGCTGTAAACGCAGACAGAGGCAAATGCACAAAGTAGAGTCTGAAATTACAATTTCACGGGGCAAACACGGTCGGCTGGACAACGTGTACGCGTTTGCGTTTCATTAGGAAAAAACGACGAGCAGAGACAGAACGCGACAACGTAACAGCCATGTCAGCTACACGTTTACGCGCCCGTAAATCCGCGTCCAGGGAGAACATCGTGCTCAGACGTCGCGAAATACGTTCGCTGCTAATTACACCGACAGAGGTAAAGAGAGAGAGAGAGTGAGAGAGAGTGAGAGAGAGAAATATACGGTCGAAAACTTGATTACAACGAAGGGAGAGAGGTGAGAGGATTCCCTCTTTAACGGTGAATATTCATATTTTTATGCCGACGTCGTTAGTATTAATCTGTCGAGAAGTCGATTGGAGAACGAGGGACTCGGAAGGTTCGTAGGAATTTTTTATCGCGATTTGCATGAAAAAATTATGTCGTTGCTTGTCGCGTTACATAATGTTTCGTTTAAGAGACGCTTATAAAGTAGAACACATATTAGCATTTCAGTAAACGAAGAATAGAAGATCAATGGACGTTCTGTTTTATTAAATTTGGGTCCACAGCGTTCGGAGGAATCCAAAAAGCATTATTATTCATCCAAAATGTGATGGATACGGTTGAGACGAATCGAAATCAAAATAGGATATTGATGCGTGGACTAGAACAGGTGCAGGATCGTCGAATGATCGATTCGAACTGTTTTCAAATGAAAAAGGACCGAATTACACGGTACGTTAAGAACGTCCCGTTGAAACATCAATCTGGATCAGACACTTCCCCTATAAGATTTCGATCCAACACCCTCGTGACTGTTTTATGCAACTGCAATCCAGCAGGCAGTATGACTCATTCTAATGTTCAGAGAAATCAATAATTCATTTTCTGGTAGTCCGCTGTATGATTGTACAGATGTAAATAAAAAATTGTAAAATAAACCAATATCGATTCCAAATAATTATTTTACGTATTTCTTCGATTGAATCTTTGATTAAATCTTTGATCGAATCTTTGATTAATGCGTAACGTTTAATATTCGAAAATAATCGAAACGTTCAAATCAAATGGACGGAATTGATATTTTATCGATGCCTGACCATACACGGACTGTAACTACTGTGGAAACTTTCTTCATCCCTAAATCGTTGTTTCGTGGAACCTTTTTTTTTTCACATTTGCATGCGAATGACCGCGTCAGAAATACATAATCAATTCACCTTATGAATCTTTAATTTTTACATGAATATAAATCATCGGGGCATGATTTACGCGCAACAGACGAAGGTTTCTGAATAGATTTTATCGGTCGAACGATCGCGTACGAGTGAATCGAGATTCGCGAGGATACGATAATCAATTGTTTGTCCTTTCACGTTAGACACGGTGACATTACGTGGTTTAAGCGTCACGCGAAATTTCACGATACAATATCATAAACAGAGCACGTCAATTCCAGATCTTGACCACAGCTGATGGAATTTTGTCTGTACAAATTCAGTGACAGTTCACGTATTGTTCAATGTACTGGGCAAACCGAAGTCCAAGTTTACTTTGGATGCGTTTGTTTGCACACTTATCGGAAGCTGTAGGCACAGTAAAATTAGAAGTATCAAAAGTTCCTTTCCTTCGACTTACGATGGCTAAAAAAAATTAATTAACACATCTCCGCATTGATTTCGATATTCATGTAATAACGATTTTGATAATTAATTTATGAATACTTTTATATAATTACAAAAATTTGGTGCAAACGTGAAATTAATTTGAAACCCGATCAAAAGCACCACGCTAGAAGATATGGATTACCGCGAATGCTTTTTATATCCACTGCATATTTAAATCATCGCGTTCGCTTAAAAATGGTTTGAAAGTTATTATTTCCCTTAGTTTCATTACAAATTTAAACCATCGCGTTCACTTGGAAATAACTCCAAGCAATCGTGCCTCATCGTTCTCCGGTAAGCGATCTAACCACATCAAAAGAAGAATCGTTCAAACGCAATCCTATCGATCCTGCCTTCGCCGAGACCAATACGCTAAAAGCGTTTCTACACAAACCTTCGCATCCAACAATTAATTAATCGAATCTCCACGATAATTCGATAAACTTTCCGATCGCGAACATCTCTCCGTTCCTCTGCAATCATACGAACGATGATGCAACTCTCGCCATAGTTCAATCTTATCGAAACGTACATCTCGCCAAGCTCGTAGATTCCGCTGTTCCATCGACTAAGAAACGTTTCCAGTCTCTGTTCCACTAAAAGTGTATCGCAAGCACGGAGAAGATGCGCAACAATCTATCGAGAGGAGATTGGAATCTCTCCAAGTCGAACTTCTACACTCTCCTACAGAGGTTTGACGAATCTTCGAAGCTTCCTTGGAACGGTCCGCAGTGCGGGAGGACGGATGGAATGGGAGAATCCGAGGGGAGCACAAAGACGATAATGCTGATAACCGGTCGACGAGAAAAAACCTACTCGTGGCGCCTGGTTGTTTGCGTTGCTGATTGCCCGACACGTCTCCGTTCTCTCGTCTCTCGCCACCTTTTCCTCGCTTTTTTCTCTTCGTCGTCTCCCTCTCGATTCTGATCGAATCGACCGCGTTAACGATACACGGATAACGCTTAATACGCGCCCTCGCCCTCTCATCCGTCCTACGCATTTATTCAGCACCGTTAATGGCGTAATTATTTCCTGAAACGCGCGTATCCTGAAGCTAAATAGATAGACACGAGATCTGGATAAATTACGCGCAGGACCATAGGAATCGATATCGATAAGCTCGGAGTCGCTGTGCCACCGGCTACTTCGAGTTATATCAGTGTCGATTTTAAAATATGAAAAATGGTGACCATGAATCAATGGACAGAGGGAGGACGAAATGGTTCGCGAAGATTATGGAAGCGTTGACTTGTTCCACTGGTTACAGTGTTAGTGGAAGATTATTGGAATGTTTTTTGGTGGGATTAAAAATGGGTTCGAGAACCGTTAATATCGTGGATTTTGGGTGTTATGAGTAGGGCATTTATATATATTAAATATATAATATTTTTATGAGTTAAAGTAGACAAAATGACTTTATATATTTGTCGATGAGAAAAATAGTAGACTGTTATGATATTGGAATTGATACGAATAGAGATCTAAAATAGAGTGGTGTAAAGATTTTTAATAAATATAATAATAAAGATCATTTTATAAAAAGAAAAAAGGAAAAAGAAAAATTAAAATAGTGAAATTTGTACACCTCCAACGTTACAATTTCATGATTCCTGTTAAAATACTTAAACCTGTTGAAAAACGAAAAATTACCCGTATTATAGAATCTTTATCCAACTTCACAACTTAATTCTTTCCTTTAATTGTCAACAATACCTTCCATTTCATTTATAAATGTCCCACAAAAGAATAAATATAAAAACCACGAAGAAAGCCAGTTATAATTTCTATGAACCCAAAGATTCACCTGTTTGTTCAACGCAAAGACGACCTGCGAACGCTTTTACAATGCCTGCAACCTTTTAATACCCTAACTATAGCAACGCCACTGTCTTTGAACAATGTATTTACGTTCTCCTATAAGAAAGTTTCAAAAGCTCGGCCGCTCAAAAGTTTGACGGCAAACGAAATTAAAGAGAAAAAGACTGGGGCGCTGAGGGGCGAAGAGTGGGTGGCGTGTAAAGGGAGAGCGTGTAAAGGCTGGAGGGGGAGACGGGGATACCGAAACTGGTATTCTTGAAATGCAAAGGGCCCACTACACTCGAGGGTGAGCACTCTCATCGAAAATATTCTTCTGATATTTTGTACGCAACTTTTTTCATATAGCCCCCTCGCATTCTCATCGTTTCGAATCGAAAATGAAAAATGAGCGCGAACGGTTGATAAATCGTGAAACGATGGCAGATGTTTAATCTTCGGACGTGACGAGCAAACGATGAGATTTCTTTGTCTTTTAAAACGTTGATATTAGTTCACTACGTGTATTGTATCTGTACTTTACGATTGAAAGGTCTTTTTAATCCATTAAAAATACTGCTTAGGTTTTAACTACTGCTGGCTAATAAATTTGAAAACCATTACGAAGAACGTGGTACATGATTTTTTTCATTTAAAAAATGAAAAACTTGAAAAAACGAATGAAATCGAGGCTAAAAGGATTATAAATTGCATGCAACAATACCGTTGCATGAACGTTACAGTTAAGATGACTAGCGCCAATTTCGATTAACTTCAATTAACCTCGATTAAAACGTTTTTCCATTCAATATTCACTAGCAATCGTTTCAAAACGGATATTCCATTGCTAACAAAAATCGAAAATTCCTGCAACCCATTAAAACGAGTCTCGTAAAAACTAATCATCGCATCAAACATTTTTTCCATATCACGAGCAATATAAAATATCGCCACGCGTTATATCTATTGATACCTGAAAAATATTTCAATAAACGTTCCACCATCGAAGTTATCATTACTCCCCAAATGTTTCTCCTCGCTTAAATCGATGAACTTTACCCTACGGTTGGAAAATATAATAAAAAAGTAAAAAACACAGAAAACGACATGGCATGTGCCTTTTTTGCAGTATCTACCACACTTTGTGTCTCGTAAGTTGCCTCTGGCGGAACGGTTCGAACAGATAGTCCCTAAACACAAGGGACCCATTCGGACCGGGCTTGAGCCTCTCACCGTGTATATTCGAGCGACGTAACTATATTTCTCGTGCGTTTTTCTTGCAGCACTTTCCACCCCCGTGGCCGTGCGATGCCATAAACATGGCACGGCCTAAGCGACGGCCGGTGAACCTACGCTATTCCCACTGCGAGTTTCCGCTGTCCTACCACCAAAACACAACGCTCAACCAATCAGTCATATATTATTCACGCGTGTACCGGTGCAAGCTTGCGTTCCAACGATTATTTTATGCGGGTTAAGTCATCGATTACCGCTGTTTACACGCATCGAGAAGTGCTTCAGTTTCTAGATATCGTTCGATCAAGTATTAAAGGCTGTTGGAGAAGTCTGGTCGAGAGTTTCCTAGCTACACTATCGGCCAAAGGTTTGGAATCGCTATGTGTTTCAAGGAAGACAAGAATATTTTGAGCGTGTCTTTAAAATCGGGTTTGTTAACAAAATTTTTTAGTGACAAGTTTGGTGACAGACTGGTGATAGATACGAAGTTAGTTTTCACCCATTAATGAATCACAAGATATTGTTTTTTTAAATTGATACTGTTGATTCTCAGAAACCAATGATGTCTAAAAGAAAAGTTCAGCGTCGGTCCGCAGGGACTGACATAGCGCTTATCGTGTCAAGGAAATATATTCCCTTCTATCTGTTCCGAAGACAGAGTACGTATGGATGAAAATCTAATTTTATATGAAAAGAAGGAGACTTTCAAAAAGCCCTTACCGACCAGAAGTATCGATTAATCAAATGAATCTTCCGATTTAAACACATTCGTAAAGAAAGTAACTCTTTACGTAAGTCGAATGTGTAATAGAAATTTGTATTCATCGAATAGCTTTTTATCGTCGATAACATTAATACGTTTTATTGATATTCAAAGAAGGAAAAATATAGACAGATATTGAAAATGGAACAGTAAAAGCAAATAACTGCTCCTTATCGGTAGAAAATGCGAATAAACGTGAACCGATATTTCTCTACAGGCGCGTTCTTATTGGAATAATTTTTATCGAAGGTCCCAATGGAGCAGCAGAGTTTGTACACGTTCATTTCACCGACGTTCTGCACCGATGGCTCAAACGTTGAAACGAAAGATGTCTATTATTCACAACAAACAGGTTCACGTGACCTGTCAATTATCAGAAATGCAAAAAACCAACGATATCAAAATTGTGTCAAATAAATCATTTTCTTACTCGAATAACCAAAACTTTATTCTTTAGAAGAAAAAGAAAACTCTTTGGCTATCTCAAAAAAAGATTTTATACTCTTTAAAAACATTTTTACTGCATTCACAAAAAATGGTAAACCTAATAAGGTTGAATCAATATATAATAATTGAGTTGCAATTAATAACGTAGACACTGTACTAAAAATACATAATTTTTCGACAATGTCTTTTTAAATTACTTTCGACTAACGTAAAGAACGAAAAACGGCAGTGTACATTAATACACCCATAATTTTTTATTATCGCAATTTTATTGGAAGGTCAAGCAAGAATTTGCTGCAAAAGCACTTACGGTCCGTTCTTTAACTCGTATAAAAAAAAAGATAAACTTATAGTTTAACGTCTCTCGCAAGAACATATCATCAAACGATCCAATATCATAAAGAAAAACGTTTATTTCTAGGAAACCAGCTGCGATGGGTTCGAATTTATGGTACGGAGTTCAAAGACGCGATATCTACTTGTACCTTTATAGCAAAACCAACGATTAAACTTTCGACAGAGAATAGTTTGTTACCCGTTGAGAAACGGCGTAAAATTTTATGTTTACGAGGTTAAGAATAACACTGTATCAGAGTAACGTGAAGAATAGTTAGTTTCACGAACAATTCCAAGGTACCGCGCTTCTATATTGTGCTCGATGGATCCTGAGCGAGCTTTACAAAGTTGCCGAAGACAACGTACTCGGTTAGAAACGTTATTAATCTCGTAAAAGTTAACGGTACGCAATCCAATCTTACTACTCGGTGCAGTTCCTTAATCCTCGGATGAAATGGATCGGTAGAAATGCTCATACTAAGAGCATAACATTAAGAAAACGTTCCGTGGGACCGTTTAAGAAACGAGACTGCGATATTTTCTTCGTCTTGTTAAATATATTCGCCTGGAAGGTGCAACTTGCAACCACCTGTTTACGAAATTACGTTCGGAAGAGTGGAAAAAATTAATTTTCAAATAGAAACTTTTCAGCTCGTTCGCTGAAGTTTTGTTCAATTTCGCGGACTTCTCGATGCGATCGACACAAAAGGACATCGAGAACGTGGAGGTTGAAATTTCGCGGGTTGCAGAAGTTTGTTGAAGCTAACGAGCGAAGCTGGAAATCGTAAATGAAATGATAAAGCTTATTTCGTGAGAGAAAGGAAGAGGTAGAAACAGAAGCGACTTATTTGCTGGAATTTTAACGAGGGAAAACAGCGAAAAGCAGCGTTAAAGTTGCTAAAACTTTTCAAAGGTTTCACTTTTAACAAAATGTAAACTAAACTGTGACTTATAATTGTGTATTACACTCTACCTACTTTATTTATTTATTTTTTTTTTTTCTTGTCCGCGAATACAATTTATAGATACGTTAATTTTATATTAGCAATGCTATTACTCGATTAATCGATATATCTTATATAAGTTACCATCTAATGCAACTTTTCCAATATATTTTTAAAACTCTATTTTTTCAATATGACGTAAAAAATTTACACAATAAAAAAAACTAATTTCTCATAATATGAATTTTCAAAGCCCCTACTACGTGAATTTTCCATTAGCTAAAATCCCATTATCAAAATCTCATAATATAATTCCTTGCTATCCAAATCTCCCAATAGCCTAATTCAGATTTTTAATCGACGTCACGAAATTGTTCCAAAGTTCGAAGGAAAACCATTAAGCTATCACAATCTTTTATCCAAACTACTTCCGCCTACAAACCGATCGTTCAACTATCCGGAAACAATTTCTACGATAGCAATTTCTGATTACACGCGCAATAAGGGCGACCAATGTTCGCGCGCCTTCACAATAGAAGCAGCGAGCGATATCAGTTTTCATAATCAAAACATTATCCGTTCGTCGACTTCATTGCGAATGCAGAAAGTTTCACCGAAACACAATCGAAGTACATGTGTACGATCGAAAGACGCGTTTACACGGTCACGAGATGCATAGAAACAACGACGTAACCGCGATAGCTGTATCGCCATTGAGAAACGACGCGCAACACGCTTCAAAGTACCATCTTAAGTTCATTGCTGTGGAAGAGAACAGCGGAATACGAAAAATCCTGAATTCGTTGCACTGTATTCGCTATCTTGTACAAGTGCGATCGATCTTCGAAAAATTGTGTAAAAATAAATATTTTAAACGGAATAACGTGCTGAAAAAAAAAAAAAAAAATGATTCTCAGCAGAATTATATACGTATTCACGTATAAATAATAATAGTACATGAGCAATTATTGTTGAGTATTGCGTCTCGTATCTCTGTCGTCTTTTTCGGTGGCTGTTCCGCAGTTTCCGATTATTTCGGCTTCGTTGTTTGTCGACGGTCGGTCAGTCTCCATGAATACGTCGAACAATACGCGTCTTTGTTTTTATATATATCCATTGTATTACATTTAAATAATAAACTCATACAGCTATTAACAATTATACAGCTAAGAATATTTTGTATATTAAACGATAAGCTTAAAGGATTGCACCCTTAATCTATCTTAATATTTATTTTTTGAATAACAAGTTAAAATTTTTTCTCGAGTTAAACCGCTTTATCAAACGTGTAGAATGTTCTTTCAAATTTTCTGCGTCTAATGTTTATACTACAGATACAGCTGTATTAAATTTCAACTGAGGTTTCAGAAGCATAGTAAAAAAAAAAAAACGTGTACGAATGACAAAAGCACGCACTCGACGTTTTTTCTGTCGTGGATTCACGAACGTTTCGATTTTCAGCGGTCGATTGGAGAACTTAAGGGAGAATGAGAGAACCGGTGCGTCGTTAACGAGAGACAGAAGTGTCCTCGTGAGATTTTAGGCCTCGTTAATGAGAGGAAAGTGAGGTAAATAGTAGCGGCCACACTCCAATCGAAAGGAACGGGTTTTTCCGTCGAAATCCTGCCCAGGAAACTCGACAATTCAACTTGTGTCGTTAAAATCCTCGTGCAGAGGAAATAAATATTTCTCTATCTCGCTACAGTCATCACCGAGGGAATATGAAAATACGTAGAAACACGTAAATTATTTCCACGAACGAAGTAGCTACACGACATTAGTGTGCGTTCTACGAAATTTTATTTTCCGCGGAAAGTCGTTCGAAATAAACGTTTGCCTAAACTGGTTAAAATTTTAGCGTTGAAACAGACGATATAAATTTGAGCTCTGCAAATATTAGTGCGTAGCCCAAAAGGTTAATAAAAGTTCATGGAAACATAAAATTGATAATACCTTCTAACGTTTAGAAATTTATTTTACAATTCAGTTTCCAGCTACTTTCTGTGCGTTCAAAATTCATAATGCAACGCTAAAACAAATAGCCAAGGATAAGCATCGTCGAGTTAAAGTTTCAAAGCAAAGCACGGGAATGAATTCGTCCGGAGAAGTTCCGTTTGACTTATGACGCGCCGTACTACTTAATCCGCCATGCGGTAACTTACAAACGTCTCGAAAATAAGTATGAACCCGACACAAGCAACGCAAAGTTGACTTCAACTTAACTCCTACAACTCGATTCTTTCGACATCACGATTTTACCAGAAACAAACCAAACTAAACATCGAAACCCGTTACATAACCATCCGGACGGACCAACAGAGCTATACGTATATCCAACAACCTACCACGAAGAATAACAATAACAGGAGTATGAAATTTCATCGCGAGTAAAAACCTGACCTACCCCCGGTACCAAATCTACCTAGGGACAGCATTCGTAACACCGTCAGTCCGTTGCTCCCGAGCCACGCACAACACAACCATGCGAGATACGACAGGCAACAGCCACGGTCGGCCGTTGAAAACACGGTATTAAAGAAACCGGGGTCACAGACGAGACGAACCAAGCGACACACGACGAGCCAACACAGCCCACGTGTTCCTACATCCCTCGACTGAACCGAAACAAATCTCGCAGACTTGATTTCGCACAGAACCACCTTTATTCGATCAATCGCTCCCGTCCATACTCAATTCTACACTTTTCTCCCGCTTGAATCAAAACATTGCGCAACGACGACGCGTATATACTATTCCTCTCTGCCACGCTTGCCCGCCAGTTCGCTCTGCGTACGTATCGATGGAGAAAAAAAAAAAAAAAAAAAAAA
>SMSQ01018725.1:59768-123551 GCA_019453375.1 Ctenoplectra terminalis | reverse complement strand
TACTAGTAATCTTCATCATAATTGTTTATTTTTTAATTACCAATATTTAAAACTACTATTAATAATTATTTCACTTCTAAATACCAAATTAATCAAGATAAGTAGTACAAAGTGAAAAGGATAATGATACCCGTGAATAAATTAGCGGCCTTTCGACAACCTCGATATCGAGCCGCAATCACAAGCTTATTTCGTTAATTTCCCTCCGCAGTTTCCTATCTTCGCACCTTTCCTTTTTCTCTCCAACCGTTCTTGTGCTGAATTCAATGGGCGAAAAGAGAGTAGCATCTCATTAAGCTGTTTTGTGGGCTCTCTCAATGCAGCACCGCACCTTTCTTTCATTGACCCATTAAAAGCCAAGAGAGACAATGACTCGAAAATAAGACGAGACGAATTATTGTGATAAGGTGTGACGAGCATACGAGTAAAGAGGTCGAACAAAGCTGCCGGCTAAACGATTTAGATAACGCTTCCGAAATATCGAGAACGCAATAATGCCAGTGTTCGTTTTTCACTGTCTGAAGACGACGATATGTCATGATCGTACGAAGTATCGCAAGATATCTCGTGACGTCTTCGAATAAAGAAAAGAAAGAAGTAACCGAGGGAAGTTGCGTGATCTAACTTCAAATTGCAGAAAGTCTTCGAATAGGTGTTCTTAACAGCATTCTGTTGTTATTTTCTGTGATAAATTTAATGATATAAAATCAATATCTTGTTTGACATCTACAGGAATAAATATTAAAAAAATTACATATGACCATTTATTCATACTGTTCTATAACGTTAACATTTTTTTTTATTCTCTGTTACAAATTCGCGTGCATTATATCCTATCGTGATACTACAATAAGTGTTACAGTATCTGATGTACATACGTATATTTTTTATCATATCACATCGAGAGAATTCATCAATTTTCAATTGAACAACTACGACCATCGATCAAGGGAATAACCCGAAACCAAAACAGTCGCATAAATCATTCCAACCCTTTTCATCCCCCACTCGTACCTTAACAAAAAAAAAACTTCCAACAAAATATTCACGAAACATCCTGAAACCCAACCACCGAACAAAATCTTCCAAACCGTTCATCTTCGGATATCTTATCTGTACAGTACCATCTAAATTTCGTGATTTTCGTCTGTTTCCACTGAAACGCGAACAGTTTCAGTTGAAGCGACGCCATAAAACTTGTAGACGAAACAACGACTATGACCGCGATGGTCCAGGAAACGCTGAATATTAAATTCAATTTGTTTCCTCGTAGACGTCGCGCAACGCCGTGAAGCGACGCGTGTTTCCATCTCGTGAATTTACATAAGTGACTTATGGTCAGTGGGTATTACACCCCGTGGCGGGATGGCCCGCTCGAATATCTTTGATGTGACGTTCGCATAGGGATTCAAATGAGGGATGGTCGTTATGAGGCAGGGTGTAGAATATCATACGCGAGTGTTTGGTTTCGTGCCACGAGTGTGTTGCGAAGGAGTGCTTTCATTACGGACCCCGAATTAGAGAAGAGAATTCAAGACTGCGTCGGGGTTGTGTTATTCCGGAGAACTGTTTCGTGATTTTCTTGAGACTGATTATGATATGGAAAATTTTCGAATTAGTTCGAAATAGTTACTAAAATAGTATTACTCGTTTGTATTATAATTTCAATGATTTTGTCCGATCGTATGTATGGTTATTTTATATTAATTATTCGTACAGCGAATTATACTTTAATTTTCATTTTATTAAACAAAAATATCAATTACCGAATAGGTATTTCTATTTCATTAAAACAATGCTGAATAGAGCTCGATTAAAAGAAATAAAATAAATATTAGAGGGTTAGAATTTATAATGTAAAATGTATTGAAATAATAACCGTAATACGCACAGAGCCATCTTGTTCGCATGAGTGCCTATTTGCGACTGTCGGAATTCGGCGTTCCCCTTCGCATACTAATTTGTCCACCCTAAGCAGATGTCGCTAGAAATGATTGCATTGCCGATACAATAATAACGAAATGTTAGTAAACTGACTATATAACGGCACTCAATAAAGCTAAATATTGATAATATCGATAACTGATACGTAGCTATAACTAAATACATTGCACCATCTGGTACCGCATTATCTACCATATTTTTCAATCGATACCCAAAGTCCGTGTACAAATACAGGATATAGAGATTAACGAGCTAAAAATGGGATTAAAACGGATGAAAATCGTTGCACACTAAGAGCGCCACAACCAATCTACCGTCAAGTTTTACATTTTATCGTTCAAAGATAAATATATCCAGAACGATTACCATAATTTTAAATCAACTGTAAAATACGAAGCAACACACGTATATATTAAAAATAAGAATTGAAGCAAATTCCAGTACTAGATTCAAGATCGAAACAAATTTATTTAAAAAAAAAAAAAGTAACCCTTCCAGAATTGTATATTGAAACAAGAACACCACAACTACGAAATAACACGTACCAGCAATTAACGTTCCAAAACGAATCCACGAGTACCCGAAATATTCGAAGCAACAGGGGTAGAACGAAGGAACGCGACCCTTGAAACATAATCCCAGATTTCACGCAAAAATTATCAACGATGACCATCAGAGGGTGGACCAAAACGGAAGCTGCGTAACGAGGCTGCTCCGCTCGAAGGGTGGCCGTACCGACCAGTTACGATTTTTCATCCATAATTAACTGTCACCAGCGTCCGGCCAAGTAATCAAACTGGAAACAGAAATCCGTCACGTTGTACGACGTTCGACGTGTAACATTCTCATCTGACACCGACCTAAAACTCGCGCCTACGTACCGACTAATTAATTCCATCTGATCCATGGACAATCAAAGGAAATTAAGCTATCACAAATCGCCATAAATATGAAACATCTTAAAAAACTCGACACTCTTCAATCTTTTTTAAACACTCCGCAAACCATTGATATGTGTAATATTCACTCCTAATGCCCACACTAACGCAATGCATCTCATAAAAAGAAAGAAAATATATTGTAGTCATTTTGGGTCGGTTTATGGCTTGTCCTGTGTCACTTGGCGAATGACAGAGACCAGACTCAAGTGTCCATCGGTTAGGGCCAAACTATCTTTTGGTCTTTCGCGTAGAACAATTCACTATTGGCTCTAGAAATATCGAAATATAGAATAAACCATTCTGTACAACATCCTGATATTAGTTAATCACCTTAGACAACCTCCTACTATGTCAAAAAACTGAACAAAAAAATTTTATATTATCCACCATTGTTCTTCTTTATTCCTCTTCTTTTTTTTCTGCTTTTGCACGTGGAAACACGACACAGTAATAAATGCCACCGTTACCTTTCGTTTCAACGCATCGCGCATAATAACGAGAACAGTGACAATTCCCCTTCGCCGATTTCATTTTCCGCCGCGGCGGAAATCGTCCGGTCGTCGCCAGGCGCGAAGCGTTCTCGTGTCTCCGATGAAAATGGTCCCCTATCAGTAGAGGCAGTGGGCTTTATCAGATAAAGTCGCGCTATCGGTCTTGGCAAATAAGGGAACGCTGACAGTTCGACGGTGACACACAGTGCTGGTTGTTACGGAGGCGTACGTGCCGCGACGGCTATTTTTTTCTCTCCCTTTGCTCCGTGCGTCCGTAATTTCAGTTTCACCCACCACCGTTTGCAAGGACGAGAACAACCGGCCGAGTGAGTAATTCAGCACGATCGATTTTAATGTATTTTTTTTTTTTATGCGTGTGTGTGTGTGAATATGTGTGTGATGGTTGTGTGCATATGATATAATGTGAATAAACAAACGTTGCTTACGTGATACATAAAATTGAGAAATATAATAAAAGTCAGAAATTGTACGTAAAATTTTTGGTGAAAGTGTAGGCGTTGTGTTTGACCGAACTTAATTAAATAAATTTCTATCAGAACTTTTAAGATGTCAGTATAGTTTGGTACAAGTTTAATCTACATTTCAGTTGCACCGTGCCCATTCTTAGTAATTTACAGTGGATGAATAAAGTCCGTGACGATAGTCTAAGACTTAAATCATCCGGTCTGATAACCACACAACTGATTAAATATTACTGTTATCTGATGCGACAACGACATGTATTTTTTATTTTTGTTAGCCCGCTGAAAATTAATCTCGCTATACTAATTTGGTATTACTAATATAATACAAATTTATACCAAAAAATAAATTTTGAACAGCGCATTCTTCGACATATTAATAAATATCGTATAGCTGTAAATAATTGAAAGGAGATAAGTTACGCTAAAAAATGCATTGTCTGAAAAAAAAAAAAAACAAGGAAACTGTTTTATGAATATTAAACCTCCACCATAGCTAAAGCAACATATATGTATTCAAAAGACTCAATTATTTTTATCAGATCATGGACAGCCTATATCCGAACCTGTACGAGAGATTCAAAAGCGAGGGTCTCTGCCCGATTTGCCTGATGGAAATGGAACTGGCGCCGAGATACACTTGCAGCAACCAGCACACGATCTGTTACCGTTGCAAACCTTATTACTACAACTGTCCCACCTGTCACTCGCCATTAGAGATGGAAATGCCACCAGCAAACACTGCTTACTCGCCACCACCACCAAGTCACTTCTTACCTCATTTCATTCCACCGAAATTTGAAGAGAATAATCCATCCGCTCCATCGGTGGACGATTTTCAACAACAAGAGAGAAACTGGTTTTCACCTCCGCCATCTGAAGATCAGACACTGAAGCCCTGTATTTATGCAGATTTGGGATGCTGGGTTAAAGTACCGATATATTTGACGGATCTACACGAGTCTAGGTAAGGAATGTTAAAATTTGTGGTACTATAACAGTTGTTAATACTTGTTACTACGAATTGCAATACGAAAATTGTAGATATTTAGAACAGTATTTTAAAAGAAGCATCAGATGATGAGTGGTAAATAAAAATTATGAGATTCCAGTTGCGGACAAAGCGCAACATTCGTTTACAGGATTTAAAAGATATCGTAGAGATAAGAAATAAGCTTCGCGCAAAAAGTGATACAGTATACTGCCTACTGTTACGGGAAAAAAAGTCAAACGAAAAAAATGAAATATAATTTTGTCATTCCGTTTATTCTCTTCTTTCACCCCATTACTAACCACTTTAAAATTAGGAATCTTAAGTAAAAAGAAATAATTAAAACTTCACAACCTTTTCTTCCGTTTAGAAATATATTAAGATGATTATTAAAATTTCTATTTAGAAATAATCAAACGACTTCGCGCAACTGCCTCACTTTTTTCTAAAACATTTCAGATGTCAATTCCGTCCTCACTTGGAAGAAGAATACCTTCCCACGGATGTTGCTCATAGGCACGACGAGTTAGTCGAATGCACGTATCGAGTGGCTGGTTGCAAAGTGAGAACATCGCCATGGAGGATTTCGATACACGAGAATCACTGCATCTACAAAGATCGTTTCAACGAGATGAACATCAGCGATTCTTTGGAACGAGCGACAATCACGAGTGACGACTTCGGTGATCCAGAAGAATTGGTGGAATGTAAATTCCGAAAATACGGTTGCATGGTGAACATGCCGAGAAGACGGAAACGGTTGCACCAAGAGAAATGCAACTATAGAAAGTACCATTGCGACGACGACGATTCTTCATCCGAGGGCGAATACGATCCCGATGGACAGATCGCTTGCAAATGGACCGGATACGGCTGCAGAGTGAGACCGAGACGCAATCGTTTGGAGAAGCACGAAGAAAAATGTAATTACAGAATGGAGGAATGCGCTTTTAAGCATAACGGATGCACCGCTATGTTTCAGCCGTGTAGAAAGTTCCCTCACGAGAGGACCTGTGAATTCGCTGATTAAATTTCGGGACGAATTAAAATAATTCACGAAAGAAGTACTTATGAGACTGTTTCTAATATCTTTTAACGAGTAATTTATAAACTTTTACTCTACCCTGTTACGCTCTTCGAGGTTTTTCTTAAACCAATCATGTATTACTTTTTTTTAATATTTTTCTCAAGAATTGAGGAACCCTTTTTAAAAGAAATAAAAGAAGAGTTAGTAAAACGAAGAGCGTGTTAAAATTAATTATTTAGAATTTTAGACGATACCATTGTACCCTAAATGTTTTGTCTTTGAAGAGCTTCGTGTAAAATGAAGGGATGAATTATTTTTGAACGAATTTATAATATATCGCAAAAAATTTAATTAACTCGAATATTCTGTTACTGCCTTGGTAGTTTAGCAAAGCTGCATTTATGCAGTACGTTTCGTAATAAGCGACGAAGCGTTCTTAATCTTCGGGGTGCATAACGAGAAGACGTACAAGCTTCCTTGGTACTTCCAAGTATCGATTCGCATCTAGCCATACATTGTTCCAGAAGACAGTTCAAGCACATTGAATACAACACTATTAATTACGTTACCGTTAATTAGGTTGGCTTGGAATAAAAATGTTTGGTCCGAGCAAAAATGATTGAAATTCTGAAATCGAATTGATATTAAACTTCGAGTATTAAAAATAGTATTTATAATATTATATTCCACAATATAATAACGTTTTATCTAAAATAAGTTTCCTATAATAACATGTAAATATAACGAAAACTTGGAGACTCCGATAGACTCCAAAAGAATCTTATTGAATTACCATTCGGTACGAAAAATCATTATTCCCTTAACCGCTATCCCCTAGAATTATTCAAAAACTCAGAAATTGCCTCAAACAAAAAAAAAACGATGTAAAAAATACCCAATTAAATTTAACAACCGCACTCAACATAAATTTTCTATTCCCAACGAATTGTACACACAACGCTAGCTAACAGGTGGCCTCCTTTTAAACAGCACATCGATTTGGTTCGCCAGTGAACGAACTTAATCCGACGATCTAATTAATTCCCGCCAACCTCGACGCGAATTACATTAACAATCTGCAACATCATCAGCTAGAACACACCGCAGATATGCGCCTCTCGAAGCGCATGTGGAAAAAAGTTTATAAACCCAGTTATCCGCGATTTCCAACAACTTTACGGATTATACGAGGATTACTCGCATCCTCCCACCATCCGTCTATCCTTCATCATTGCATTCCCTCTCGGTTGTATCGTGGATACGATAGTGAAACTTACACTGCCATTCGAGAGATGATCTGGAGCATGATCGCGTGGAATGAGGGAATGATGGCGTTGCTGGGATATCGAACACCTGGAAGCTAATGGTGTGCAGCCTCCCTAGCCGCTAACCATCGCACCGTTTCGAGGCATTGCAACGCCGACAGCAGCGTTTATAGCGACCATTTATAACAGCGCCGAAAAAAGGTTGGGAAGAGAACTGTCTTAAATGCGACTACAGCTTCGCCGAGAAACACTTTGGACGTTCTATGGCCAAGTATTAAGATAATAAATCGCGCCAGACGTGTTTATACGCGTGTTTTGCTGTGTAAGTTAACAGGTTGGTCGTTGGGACATCAACAGCGAAAAACTGAATCTTTAAGTAGAAACTTTTTATGCACGGTGATGGTTAGTGGAACTGAAGCGGTAGAGCAAGAATGCGTGTTTGTGACGTGTAAAATTTATTTTTTTTAATTCAGGGAATATGTTTTGAGAACAACCGTAATTCTGGATGAGACTGCCTTGGAAGTGAGATGACTCGATGTTGTACAGGGTATAAAATGTTCCAGTTTTCAGTTGTTTTTGGTAGTACACTGAATATTACAAATATTGATATTAATATTACAAATTAACGTGTATTTATTTCAGCGTATATATTTTCTATATTTAAATGAAATTGATATTCCATTTTGTTCTATATTTTTTCGTTTTTTGTTTTAGCAAATGAAACATATTTTTAAAACTTGTTACTTTTTATGCATTTGCGATATTGATACTTGAATCAATATCAAATAAATTTTAATCAATATACCATTTTCCTTTTTCGTCTTAAAAAAAAAAAAAAAAAACTACGTACCTAAAATGTCACGAGCGAAACGAATTCGGGAGAAAAAGATTCGACGACTGGCTGCATGAAAATCTCAAAAGAATCCGAGAACCTGAGTATACAGCTTTTCAGATACTACATAAATATCGAACGGACCGAAAAACGATAAACTCTTGTCCATTCAGGGTACACAAAAGCTGTCACCACCCCGGTCAGAACTTTAACGATCAAGGTTGACCCAAGCGATGGACAAAAGGGAATAGAGGCTGTTTTACATAGTAAAGACCAAGGAAGACTACCAGCACCGCGACCCAACCGGATTCTTAAAGAGGATATTCGCTTCTTAGGTAAGGAGACACGCTGCGTGAAATGCAGGCGAGGTGTTCCAGTTTTCTTTTTTCTCGCATTATGATATATTACTTTCGCGACGATTCAGTGCCATTTAAAATTATATCAGCTATTCAAATTATTGATGTTGCGACGAAGGTAAGCGTTTTTAAATACTCCATCCTGGTACTGCCTACGTAAAAATATTTTACAAATAATTTAAACACATATTTACCAACGTACGATCGATATAAAAATAACATTGAAAATGTAATTTCAATAGTTCGTTGTTCGATAAAAATTTAAGTCAATAATTCAATAATCAATTTTACTCGGGGAAAACAGGGAACATCGTCAGAATTGTTATATCTGATGAAACCTCTGATATAAAGTTATGTCATCGAAAATTAACCCTTTCTATAATTTCTGTTAAAGCGAATTCGATGATTATACATTTGAATATACGAAACGAATATTATTAAAAGTAACCGTGCTTACAGAGTACTTCTTCTGGTCATTATTGAAATCTATAACGACTTTATTGAAAGTATAAATAAATCAGAGTGGAACGATGAAAGGCAAGGAAATCAGTAGCCATATTCAAGAATCTAGAACGAAGGTGGATATAAGCTGGGTGCGCTCTGCTTGCCGGTGGTAGGGGTGTAAAAGGGTGGCGTAGGGGTGCGAGTAAATTGCACCCCTGGGGAACAGATCTGACGAGTGGCACGAAGGGCCACGGTAAGCCAGAAGTCAGCCGACTTTAATTAAGACACAGGTGTCTTTTGCTTATAGTTATACCGAGCTCCTCGGAGGAAATCATACAACACTGAGATGTGTTTATTACGGTCAAAAAGACACTGAGTAGTGCAACCTTGAGACGAAGAATATATTGCAAATTTATCTATTACATTTTTTCATACAATATTTAATTACATTTCACGAAAATTGTTATTCATATTGATCGATAATAATTTAAGAATTTTTCTTTTTTTTCATTCCAAAAAGAAATTTCTTATATATAAATTAAGTTTTTTTGTACAAAATAAGAAAATTTGATTTCCCACGTATACTCGATTAAAATAGTAAAATAATTCTAAAAGAATACTAAACTGTAATTATAACTCAAACTTCGAAAGCAATTTATTTATTCTTCGAAAGAATATATGTTTCTTGGAAAAAAAAAAAATGCTAAAATTTTCGGGTCTAAAGCGAATTTAATGGTGGACAGGGATTTCTCACCGGAAATCCAGGTACAATATCTCAGTCGAAATGTCGACCAACACTGGACCCAAGAATCACCTTAATGCATGTATTCATGCGGTAAGCTCGTACTTTGAATCAGAAGCAAAGATAGAATAGGTGTTATAAGGATTTTGACACAGACGAACAGTTCTCGACAAAGCAACTGCGACTCGTCAGATTTCTTACAGTTATTTTCCTTAAATACTCACCAAACACCCAAATCCTTGCTGCGAAAGCACGATATCCCACTGTGAAATGTCTGTCCCTGTCGGAACCCTTATGAAGACTGTTTAGACAAGCTCTTTTCTCGACGTCGACAATATTGACGTTTTATTAAGTCGACGCGAATCAGAAAATCTGATCATACAGTGGGAACAGCGAATTTTTTACAATACAACTGAATTGTAGTGAATTTCATTCTCAATGATTCAACCGTATTACACAAACATTAATAAATAAAATTATAAATGAAGTTCAAATAAACTACAAATACTATAATACAAGAACGTTATAAAATTAATTTAATCCACGCACCATAACTGTTACAAGTATTCCGCTAAAATATTCTACAATCTATTCGAATGTTTCCTATATTTTATATACAATTCTCCCTTAACATTAATTCAGTCGATTAATTAAAACACGTGTAACGTTTACCATGAACATAACTCAGCGAAACCATACTATCAATTAAATATCAATTAAAACTTACCCAGTCGTACAACATATTTCATTTTCCTTTCCTAGAATCATCCCACACGAAGCACCTAAAATAAACGCGATCCAAAGCCACCCAGAATCTCGATTTACGACACTCTGCGCGACCGAACTAATTTCCTACATATTGAGACGTTCGAGGCTCTCGTGTACCACAGCAATTGATATTAATAACCACGTTCCCGCGTGAATTACCTGCCTGTTGCGTAATACTGCCCATCCATACATCTGTATCCTCCTCGACGATTCAGTTACCAACGTTACCATTAACCATGTCCCGCGAACCAACCGTTGTTCATCGAGCATTGATCACGAAAAGCCCAAGCGCGACCGTCTATAAACTGCACGAGTCGGAACGAGGCTCATATGCCGGCCACAAGTTCGAGACCATAATTTTCTCACATAAATACATCTCGCCTAAGTAAAATGGAGCAGAGGTTCGGGTCAGTCGAGAAGACCTTGTTCTCCATCGACGCACGCGAACTCCATAATTCACCATAGAGTTGCTCTCGATTCTGCGAAGGGGAAAGGCAGTCGTATCTCAATTTTGTCAGGATATAACTATCAGCGTTTCGGTAACGAGAAAATCCACGCTGGTTCAAATCCCACAGACAAGGGTGTCGACGATTGGATACCATCGAAACATCTGACTCCGTGGCACGTGCGCGATTATCGTTCGCCGATGGATCGCAACTATGTTTGAATTTGCTTCGAATCAGGATTTATGATGATCGAAAATCTGTCCACGAACGCGGATGCTGAATGAAGACGATCGTCGTGATTGTCAGCGCGACGATTTATTACAGTTAATTTCTGATGGAGATTCTTTTATGACGATGAATGAAGTTACCGAGTTTTCTAGCATCGGGCGTTGCGAAAAATGTTTTCGTATGTAGATGAGTTGTTGAAGGTAGGAAATTGAATTTTTTTACGGGATATAGGAAATTGAATTTTTTTTTTTTTTTCTTCTTTTTAATGGAATACATTTTGCGAGAAAACAAGTTTCGGGGAATGAAAAATTTTAAGGAAAATATTGAAGTTTGAATATAATGAACGTATACACGGCTTTAAGGCAAATTGTGGTATTGAAAATTTCTAATACGATAGGTACATTCTGGACGAATGACCGATCTAGATTCCTGTGCTGCAGATTTTTATACATTCATGAAAACTTTAAGGCGCAAATATATAAAATGCACATAACAAGCAAAAATATATAAACCCAAAATATAGTAGTCGTTATAATATTTAGCGAACAAAACGAATACCTATTTAGCTTCTATATTTTTAATTATACTCATAGATATATGAATTTGCAGAAAAATCGACAATTTATAAATTACAAATAAAAATCACAGGCCTATTAATAAATAAGTACATATAATGCAAAGAAACTTCTCTAACAGCTATACAAAATACCTCTAAAATATAATCGACGAGTGAAACAAAATTAAGTTTGCAAATCAAGACTCGATATAATCTACTTTACCGATGCTCGACCGTGAATCGGTTTATTTGCAGCAAAGTCAATCCCCCATGATTTCCGACACGATGTTTCACCTGGTTTTCCGGCAGTTACATTAACAACGCCAATACTCGTTTCCGCGCACGTTCCTGATAAACGACTTCTGCGTTCGAAGTTTATAAAGAGGGTAAGTCCCTCGGCAAGAGATTAAAATTTTTAATATAACTCTTTGAGAGGAGACGAAGCGCATTTCTGATGTCGATAGAAATATCACGCGAACGGGAACGCTGCCTACGAAGGAAGGGTTGGAGGATGAGAAAGGGAGGGAAGAAGAAGCTGCAGCGGGAAGAAACGAATTTAATGAAACCCAAGAAACCCGAATAAAAGTGTATTTGTAATGCAAATACGCGTTGGACCGGTCCCGGAGGGCCGAAAAATGAAAAGCCTCGAAACAGCCGGCAACGAAATCGACCGTCCCATCACTCTCGCTTAATCCGATTACAAATTCTTCGACGTCTCCGAATCACGTCTCAGACGCCTCCTGCGTCCTGCGATCTTGCCTAAAAAATCCTGATTCTTTTCTTTTAATTACCTCGGGGACCCGGTTGATCGTCAAACCGAGCGCACGTCTGGAATCCTTATTAAACGAAATCCGAATTCTCGGTAGTATCGGAACTGAGCGTTGTCATGGTACTTAGGATCGTGCTTTGGAGGGTGACTTTTTCATGAAAGTAAATATAATAGTACGAATGTGGTTTAATTAAAAAATATCAGAGCTTTATAGTTTGTACTAATTCTTATGGCAAATAAACACTGTTATTTCGTCAAATAATATTCGAATCCTAAATAGGTCACACAGTCAAAATTTACCATTAGTTAAATCGTAGACGCGATTAAATACGACTAAAGCGTAACCTGATTTTAAATAATCAAAGATCTTAAAAAAAATCTCCAACTACCACCCTGTCGCCTTGTAAAACCTTAAAAGTCTTCGCTTTTACGATCTCAGCGAACACTCTGTCATCTTCAGCGTCAGTTATAATAACGCTTGTCAGCTTTCAACATCGATAAACATTCTCCTTCGATCGAATATCGCTCTACCTTAAACCCATCCGACGAGTAAAAAATCCCGACAGACAAATATTATCGAAGCTTCAGCCGGGAAGATGTTAACGCAGGGAAAGGAACGAAAGAGTATACGAGTGTCGAGAATCGAAGGAATCATTATTTACCGAGAGCTTGCTATTGTCCTCTTCGACGGATGCATTGTCGAATTAAGGGCTTTTGTGACAGCGAATGGTGGAGTCGCACAATGCGTTAGCCTCTCTTTCGCTGCTTCCAGCTTTTCACTCTCTCCTTCTCTCGTTCATCGCACAGATTTTCCTCCCTCTCCTCGGCCTCCTCCTCCAACGAATCCCTCCGCGCGAATCGCTTTGACAGTTGCCTCGCAAATGAAAGCACTTTTCCGCCGAATAGACAAAATAAATCGAGTCCCTCGTACAATGTCGATGATTTCGTAACAATGCGCGTCTGCTCGACGTCGACCTACGCACGAATAAATACGCAACCCTGTCCGCCGCCGCGAAAACTCCCTATTGCCAGACGATAAAGCTGCGTTCATTGTGTCCCTTTATCGAATATCGTAAGACCCGAGTGATCTCGATCGGCTCGAAGCATTGGTCAGCGTCGTTTCGATGGAACGTTCTCGGTTATTGTCGTTTAACGCGGCTTTGATTCCATCGCTATATTCTTGGTTATATTTGGAGTGATAAGTGGTGATCGGAAAAATAGAAGCGAAGAAATGGTCGTTGGAATATTTGAGCAAATTTTGGTATGATTAGAAAATAAAAAATAAAAGTAAAATAAAAAAATAAAAAATTGATAATTGTAGCTTAAGAACGAAGAGCGATATAGGTAAGTGTACAATAAAAATTGTAGTTAATAAATAGTTAAAAAACTAAACTAATGGTTCGTGTCCGGTTTAATTAAAATTACCTAAAAAATAAAGTTCTAATTCTAATGATTATTTAAAGCGCATTGCGCGAACAAGTATACGCATTTATGAACGAGCAAAATTTGGAAGCATACGTTTTCGAAAGCGAGAGGAAAACGACGATAACAAAAGGCCAGGGGCGTATGTTCTTCCAGTGATTTATCGATAATAATTAAAGAGCCGAACGTCACCACCGGCTGTGTGTCGATGACCAATGGCCGGTGCGTGAGCCTCGTATTAATAGTACCTTTTAACATTCACCGCGAGCCTTGCTTCAACCAGCCATTTCCGTCGTTAAATAAATATGCCATCGACCCGCGCGTATTCGCGATTTTGCTCGTGACTTTATGCAAATTACCACCCATTGATATCAATATGCGTAGCTATTGGCCACGGTAATAAAAAATTTTAATTGAACGAATTAATCGTCCCGTTGGTAATACCAAGCTTTCCGAATTAATATCCTGCCTGTACCATTCGAGTCGATCGAACGCCTTTTGGTTCACTCTTGAACGCAAATTACTCTATAAAAACATCGTAGCCAACGAACAGTACACTTTACGAGAGTTCAAGTTTTACGGACAAACCTAAAACCGTTCGGAGGGCGCGAGAAATAGCGGAAACATTCAGTCACAGGTGGACATAAGAAAAACGCTGACTATTATCGTTTACACGCACATATGGCGTACTTCTCGTAGAATGACACTCGAAACTGCTCAAAATGCAACTTTACGGTAAACGTACGATTAGCTAAAAGCCCTTCCGAACGACGAGTTCAGGAAAGTATCGAGAGACGTTGTGGAGAATACTCTAACGACGGAGCAGAAAGGGGAACGCCTTTTAATGGCGCACTCAGGTGTCGGAATCCTTGTGGAAAATAAAATCCCCATAATACTTCGTTTCACGGCTGAACACTCTTTTTCGTCATAACCAGGCAAAAACCATAATTGTGGATTAGCAGATTATCGCGAGCAAGAACCACAGGACGCACAGAAGTGGTCTTCGAAGTATCCATGGACTCTACGTTCTCTAAGATCTCCGTTGTCTTCAAGGTCTGCAGAGTCTCTATAGTCTCCAGGATCTCCAGGATCTTCAGCATTTCAAGAGTCTCTACAGTCTCGGGGATCTCAGGTTCTTTACGGATTCCACTGTCCGTAGAATCTGCATGATTTTCAACGTTTCTGACGTCTCCAGGATCTCGGAAGTCTCCTTTTCACACGCGAACAAGATTGCTGGTGTCTCGATCCCAAGAATTTGCACACTTTATGCAACGTGTCGTGATTAAAAATTGTTTAATTATAATCAAAAAAATTAGCAGTTTCAATCATCTCTTACTCTTTAAATCAACCGTTGCACAATCAATTTACAATTTTCATTTCATCTATTAGAATTCCAACATTTTTATAGCAAACATACTTTACTATTTGCAAACCCTCTTCAAAATTAACTTCGCATCCGATCACCCGATGAAACTTCACTAGCGAACACAAATTCTGACATGCTCCTTAGCAATCTTTATCCACTTCTTTCTAACCATACCCGACATCCTTCCAAACACAGCCTCATCGAACTCGAGGCGTGTCAGACCAATGTCTTTTCATCGCGGCGCATTAGTCGCGAAGACTTTGACGAACCAATTAAATAAATGGTCGTAAATTGTACAGCCGATAGCAGAGTAGCGTCGAGGCGCCTTCATCCACGGCGCCTCGACGTTTCTTCCATTAAGAGCCACCCCTGCCGGTGCCCTCCTGTTGCAAAGCAGCACCGGGGCCACTCTCAGCCCTCTGCGCGTCGTCTTTCGACGCTTCGCCGTCGTTGTCATCGGTGGCGTTACTGGAATTACATTGGATCCACAAAGGGTTGAGAGAAGACTTTCATCAATGCATACGACGCCTCTATTGTTCTTCGCGAAAGATTGATCCCCCTGGTTTCCTGAATGTACTCCACGGAAACACAAGACGAAATACGTCTTCGAAATTGTAGAATGTTCTTACTATTCCGATACCGTATGTACGTAAACAGCCGTGCTAAATATTTATACTGACAAAGAGCGTGATTTAATTGTCCGACAAAAGACTACTATTTTTAGTTGCGTTCGTGGTGTTCCATAAAATAAAAAGATCAAAATGTGTACGATCGTTTAGAAAATATTTTAAAACGTCCTACATCTAAAATTTCAAACAACGAAGAAGCCAAAATACAAAGTCGAGAAATTAAAAAAAATATATATTCTCTTAATAGTGCAACATTAAAACGAAGCAGAAAGAATATATTTAAAATTGAAGACAATTTACGAAAGGTTAAATCAATGCAGTAAAATCACAATAAAATCAACTGTTAAATAACAAGGTTACATATACCTAACGTAACATATTGCACGCAAGTAACTTCCTTATTGCAGTTACTATAAATCACATTGCAAATCGCACAGCGTCACGAATCTCGAAACTCCTTTGAAAGGGCACCGCTAAAAATATTTCACGAGCTGAAATATATGCTCGCCGCGAAATCGTTACTCTTTTTGATCGAGTGGCCTCGGCCAGTATGCCACGGCTACTAGGAGCCAAGGGATACAGCGGTGAATTGTAATAATGCACCTGCACCACCAACAGACCTTATACAACACGGTCCCTCTTCTTGGCAGATGGATTTAGGTATACTATCTCGAAGAGGACGCCATGGAGAGACGTATGAAAGCACGGATGCGAAATACGAAGCGAAAGTACACGGGGTCCGGGGTTGAGAAGCAAAGGAAACAGCCGGTTCCTATTTAGTGCTTCTACGTCGACTATGTCAACGTTATTATACCGCAGATTCCCAAGGGAGTGAGGGCGCTACGCGGTGTCGGAGCGAGGGGGTTCAACTGCGACGAATACGTCGCAAAAGTGGTTTTTTTAAATATGGATAAAGTGTAACACGCTTGCACAGATGAAAGGTGGGGGCAGCCACGCTTTGAGCCGACCTGTAAATTATAGCAACACCTTGTCAACCACGAACAAGGACGCCCCAAATTGCTAAGCTACGCGAAGGACATAGATTATTGGTTTCGATAGTCGGTTACGCGAAGGGATTAGAAAATTCGCTGAGATTGTTCGATTTGGAAGAGTGAATTCATCAGTCGATTTTTAGTGTAATTCGATTTGAGGTTTAGTAAAATTTGATGACTTCTGGTGGAATGAAACGATGCTAAGAAATTCTACGTTGGTATTCTATTATTTTGATATGGAAAAGTGTGATAATGTAATGTTAAAAAATATTTTATTTGAATATTTATTTACTCCATGTAATAAGGATTGTCACTGTTGGTCAGTTTTTACGCTCAGCCGTATAAGTGAAGGATTTTTGTAGTTTTTTGACGATACAGGAATGAATCAAAGTATGAATTATAGAAATAGATGTAGGCTAATAATAAGTAATACTAAATAATCTCGAAGGTGTTAATTTTACTTCGAACCTATAGAGTATAGAACATATTAAAATGTGTTCCTGTTTTCATATTCTTTAGTATTTATAACTCTTAAACGGAATGAAAAAAAAGATTCAGGTATTAGATATTTTTAAGCCAGTATTCTGACTTTACTCGTAGGACTTCCAAGAAAAAATACCGCACGCAACGAGCGTATTATCGGTGACTAATACCCACATTTTCTGCCATCCGAAAAGAGCTCAATAATGCATCGCAAAGTTTCGTACAAGCGACTAGGTGTATGAACTGGCTCGTTTAATAAGTAATGAAGCGTAACGATATCAAAACAGAGAGACACGAAAAACTTCGCCTCGAGAGACTCATTCTTCTTGCCCTTGCAATCGTGAATGAACAAGGAGATCTTTCAGGTAGAATATTTGGGATAACCGCAGCAATAACTGTTTCGACCCTCTACAGAGAATGAGATTGAAGCTTCTTTTATTCTTGAACGTACACGAACTGGCAAGTTTACTCGCGCCAACCGAGGTATTTAATTAAATTTTTTTTTCTCAAGTCTTGCGTTTATTTTTTCACGAGTGTTGTAATATTCGTAACGAAAAGTCCATGATCACGATATCGATTTAAAGCGATATAACGTAACCCGCAAGAAAATTTAATAAAATGTAACTATCAAATTTTGAAAACCCATTAGTGAAAAATTTTCATGCAAACATTGATGAAAATATATTATTTCGTGGTTAACATAATAGAAATTCCACTGTATTCGATTCAGTAATTAAAAAAAAACAAAAAAACAAAAAAAACAAATATCTGTATAAATAAAAAAATATAATGCCATTCACAATAAAAAAATGGCACTAAAATTAACTCTATCGATACTAACATTATACTAACTCTATCGATACTAACAAACAGCAGAAACCCTAACCGTATGAACACCTGCTCGATTGTCTGACCATAACTGCACTTGAATCACTTGCAGACACGACTTACAACCGCAGTTTAATAAGCCTCGTAACAATGAAAGCAAAGTACCGTAAATTCAGGCTGGAACGATCGCTATAAAGAGGTGCCTACATTATCGGAAATCAAATACGCTTCTTTATCTGCCCTCGCATCGAAGAGGGAAACATTTACGGACGAATAGGAGGGCTGCCGAGCGTGCTTGTTTGAAATCACCGAAACTTTCACGACAACGTCAACTCTTGAACGGTATCGCAGAAAGAGGCATAAAAATACGCTTAACGATGTTAAAGAATACGCAAAGTCTCGCGAGACTCAAGTTTCCCTTTTTCTTTTAGCCAGAGGACCCAGCATTAGCTCGATACATAGGTTTTTCTTTTTCCAACCCAAGACGAAATACTTACAAAGTATCGCCGACAGCCACTGGTTTACAAAATTGTAAGCGTTTCTAAGAACTCGAGCTACGAAAGAAGGAAACGAGAGCGGAATTTTTCCTCGATGCCGGAGAAAATAAATAACATCCCCTAAGAAGGGTGGTCGAGAGGTAAAGAGGAACTGTTGCCTGGAAATATATCAAACCGTTCCTTCGGGTACTCGTCTCACCGTGTCAGAGTATGTTTTATGTGGACCGCTGGCTCACCGAAACAATAATTCAGCTCGATTTTACGTTTTGCTCGAGCGTTTTTGGTACGATATGGTCCAGTCTTTGGCGAGGAACTTGTAGAATTTAGTAATCAAGTTCACAAGGTTCATAAAATGTAACAAATGTCAATTTCGTACAGTAATATATCAAAGCTAGTAATTTTGAAAGATGCAACAGTGATCTCTTAGAATGTAAGAAAATTGATTACAAAAATTCATTTTCACAGATATTTCTGTTTGAAAAAAGAAAAAAAAAACTAAGTATCTATTAATTTTGATTTCTTAGCTGCAAATAGTAATTTAAACTCAGAACAGCTAAACAAATCACAATTTACCTATCTCGTCCCAATGGTATCCAATCATTTCCACTTCGACCCAAAAAATCAAACACACCTCCAACTAATTCTCAACCAAAAATTCAGTACAATATATCGCATACAGACTCCGAATCAAAGCCTACTACCTCATCGAATTCAAACACTATATACGATTATTAATATCGAACGCTAAAAATAACTTAATATTCTTCCACGATCAAAAGAACACTAGAATCACCGGAAGAACATCCAGTAGACCTTCCAGATGTTAACGTTTCGTCCTCCATTGTTCCCCCGTAATCATCGTTTCGCTTTTCATCCAGAGGCAATTGAAGCTGAATTTTTACGGAATCTTCTCGATGGATTTTCCTCGATCCTTCCTCCACCCGCGTTCTTCTTTCCTGCAACAGCCACGCGCGTTCCTCTACCATCCTCGAAATAAAGTCGATTCTGGCACATCCACGGCCTCGTATCCCCTTGAAAGGGATCCTTCTTCGTTTCCTGAACGGAATTGAGGTTTCGCCGGTGAATGGACCGCAGCGTATACGTAAATTGCATTGTCGCAATGCCGGGAACCAAACTCAGGGAACAGCTCCGACGAAGGGCTGACCGGCCAATTAGCTTCTGTAGGCCCCTCGATAGAATTGCACAGCAACTTGACTCGACGATCCGCGCGCAGTTAGGGCTACTACCTTGGCAAGTACCACTCCAAGTCCAGAACCGGGTAGACTCAATTTAACCGTTCTCGCTCGAATATCGAATCGTTCTCTACGTTTCTGCGATGGGAACGGAGGAGTGACCGGAACACGTTGGCCGTCCTGTCCGTCGTCCCTTTGCGGCCGCTCGCAATCCAATTTCCGTGCGCAGAACTTTCCGCTTTCTCTCCTACGCTTAACGCGCCGCGACGTTTTTTTCACGCGTGTGATCGCCAATTTTACGACATCGCGTAGAATAAGTGGTATTTTCGGAAGGTACCGGTGGTACGGTTGGGTAATTGGTCCTTTTGCACGTTGAAGAGGAAAAAAGTTGGTTAATCTATTGGGATTAGCTTTATGTGTAAAATTATGTCAAATTTTATATCGAAGAACCGTAGTGTCCTTTAATGAATACTTATTTTAAAATTCTTTTCTTGTTATGTGCTACGATTTTTAGATGCTGAAATGAGTTGCATTTTTGGTTCTTGGAATAATTTTTGAGATAGTACAATTTTATTAACGTAGTTCATTGATTTATATCGATTTGGTGGATTCGATGATGCGTTAAAATATTTTTTAGATTGGTGTGTTTACTTAGTATGATTTCTTTTTGCATTAATTAAAAATGAGAGTATACGGTAGATAGCTGAATACTCGTTTCATTTTCAAACATTTAAGTTAATATCGAAATACGTGCTATATTATTCACAGAATTTCAAATGTTATACGTTAAAGTGTATAACTACGTTTGATATATTTTAAATATGCAAATGTGTTGAATGCAACTGTTCGGTACAATCAAGACATTAGGACGAAAATAAGGAAAAAAATTGGAAGCTGCACACAGTTTATGGAGTGTCCTCTCTAAAAAGGCTCCGGAATTAAGTTTGCTCTTTGGATACAGGAAGTACGAAGCACGCAAGTCTAAAGCACAGACGAGAACCTTGCTTCTGGCATTTCCAACTGTACCCACGGAGGTTCTTTAATATAAATGTAATTCTCATCACAAACGAGGTATAAAACATTATTTTATGCAGCTTCGTAACACGTGAACTAAAATATCGACCTCGTGAAAAAGCAATGATTTTTCAACGCATTTTAAGATTCTAAATGGTGACTGAATATCATAATCGTTTCAACCATCAGAATCGGTAATACTAGCAAACACTACAGATTTATCGTCACCAACAATTTAATTAAAATTATTTATTAATGATTATTAAACAACAGTAGATGCTTGGAATAAAGTTAAACAAATTTATCAATTATTATGGAATATTGTGCTAGATGAACAGAACCAAACGGTTACCACAAAATTCGCAAATCTATAAATTATTATATGCTGGGTTAAAGAAGGATAATTTTACACGAGCCGAAATTTTTGTTAGTATTCTTGCAAAAAATATATAAATTGTTATAGTTAATGTTGCAATAAATTGTCCAATGCATAAGTTTGCAATAAAAATAATAGAAAAATCGTTACCTATGCTAACAGTAGCAATTGATGGTTACGGAACGACCTTTCGAAAGTGACGACCGATGATATATAAGGACCCCGAATTTGTAACGATATTTAATTCTGATTCTGACTTCGTACGAGACAGGTCGTAACTTCGACTGGGCTGATTCTCAGATTTAATTCTCAATTTGATTTTAAATTTATTTCGACGAAATTTCTATCTCTTATTGTATCTCTAATTTCTTACTCCACATTCTCTGCCACTCCCTTACTTTCTCTCGTTCTTTCCTTCTCATGTTCTCTGGTTTTCTCTCTGGTTTTATCTCTGGTATTCTGTCTGGTATACTCTCCACTTTTCTCTACGTTTCTCTGGTTTTATCTCTGGCATTCTCTCCGGCTTCACGTTTCGTCTCCTCTCACGTCTCGTCTCTCATTCTCTTTCCCAAATTCAATTAAAATTTCTAACTTATCTCCTGCGCTGTATCCAATCGTTTATGTATTTTTGAAATACTTCAAATCATTACGATGAATTTTTCTGATATTGAACTAATACTTTAATGATATTTCTTTCCAATTTTTCAAAGATCAATTTACATAGATACTCTTGGAATTTAACCACCGTTGGACGACGCGGGATCAACGTTGAACAACATTGCGTGCGCTTAGTTTAAATTAGTTTAAGTTAGTTTAAGTTAGCTTTAAGTAATTATAAGATAGCTTCCCATGTAATTTCATTGTAAGCACCTTTTGTACAAACCTACGCTATCTTACTTAAAGCAAATTAATTAAAGTCTCTCTCATTTTACCCCTTTCGCTTATTTTCACACTCGATAGCTCCATGCTTGCATAAGTCGCTCTCTCGAGTCGATTCCAAACCCACCCGAGTCTTGACCGTCTATCGATGTGCCATGAGCTCGATGGATCATCACCTTTACCTATGTGGTTCTCGGACAGCTCAAGGATATTTTATTTTAACTCTCATGTTTGGTTTTAATTCCAACCACCAATACTGTTGGAATCTTATTTTCTGCTGTATCGATAACGTTGGAAGTGACACGAAAATTTCTCTACAGCTTTCAGACGGTGCGATACAAAAATGCATCACATTTTAGGTCCGTGCTGTATCTCGTCCGTGCTCTGCGGTGTTTCGCACTCCTTTACAGTCGATAAAAGCACGAGCTTTTTCACTGTCCACGAGTGGATAAAGCAGACCAACGGTCGATAAAACAGTGCGAAAGAACGAAGAGCTTGTGCAAGCTCTAACAGTATTATCAACAGCGAAACCACCTTGGCCAACACTCTGAATGCAGGACAAGAGCTTTGCTCGATATGTACGAAAGAATATCGACCACCCTGTCATGTACAAGAGAGAAGAAGCAAATATTGAATTAACAGACCGAACGGTGGAAATTAAAGTGACTCCTCGCATACCTTAAAACGATTATCGCTCAAAAAATGGGATAATAAGCGGTTCTCTTTTCATGGAGGTCTTAAATTACGAAAACAAGATGAAATGTCGACACTGTGACTTTCAAGTGGTACATACGACATGGAATTCAATTAAGGTTGATTTCATTTCCTACTCGGAACTGAGTTTACTAATTCTACTTTCACAGCAGATCCAATATAATTTCTCTTCTTTATAATGTTACAAAAGGTAACCATAAAAGGTCTTAAATAAATCATATTTTCAATTATTCAGAATAATTAATATTTATGATTTCTTGTGTCAAAGTAAAACAGAACGATGCAAATAAAGTACACGGTAAAGATACTAATGTTATAAATATTTTGTATCAGAAATATCAAATGTACAAAAATAAATTACATCATATTAATCGAATTAAACTATTAACAACTATTAACAACTATTGACGATTAATTGAACACAATTTTCTAAGATTATTTACTTTATCCGTATCATTTTTCCCTCTCAGAGAGATAAGCTCGAGCGAAAAGCTACGCTTGCATGAAATATGCGTTTTATCAAACAAATGGGATCAAGATAAGAAATGGCTGTTAATTAAACAATGTCGAGCAATCGTAATATCGTTGGACCGCTTGAGCGGCTCTTAATTTCACCATTCATTATTTCTCGTTCACAAAATTTTGATGAATTTCGATCGCAAAGAATGTGATTTAGTGCCGATTAAATATCAGATTAAAAAGTATCCGTTATCCTGCTCAATGTTACTCTCGAAACGGTCCGACGTTGCTTGTATTACTTTTTAGCGACAGATATCGAATTTCTCTCGCCTTCTCTTCTCATTAATAATCTCGATATAACACGTAGCAGAAGCAGCAAAATTGGAAAAGTCTATAGTGTCGCCAATCTAAATATGTTACGCGCGACGAGACACGAAAAGCTTGATACACCTTACCATCGAAAAATTTTATAAATAACGAACGCGATAAATAATTCTCACGAATATACATCTCCGTTGGAGAACCGCTAATTTTAATTTTACTTAGAATCGATCAATTACAGTTACTAATAAAATAACGTAAAAATAATGACAAGGTATATTTAAAAAGACTCTCTTTAAGTCTCCGTCCTTTCTATTTCAATCGCCGCATAGAAATAGAACCCTCTTCTTCCATAAATTATCGCAAACAAAAATGATGGTAAGATCGTAAGAATAGTCTTCCATTTTTTTCAATCCCAATTTAGGGGTGGAAAAATTCCATACCTTTCTCTACCTCGATATTTTTTTATCGAAACGACCATTATAATATCGATAAAGACGATTCGTATCGCAAAAGTCACTCGTTGTGGAAAAGATGAGTCGCTTTAACGATTCTCCATCTCCGGATTGGATTACGCTGCATCTCTTCGCGGGAAGGAAACGATCCGATGGTGAATTTCCGGCGGTTCGTTTCCGCCTCCCCCCGACGTTTAGTCATGGAATATACTACCCATTGCGCCCTAGTTACTACGCTGTAATATTGAATCCCTCAGACCGTCATTATAACCACTTTGGAATGTTGCAACCGTTACGATAATACGTTTGGAACCTCGACGTTTAGGATTTCGTCTCGTGATTGCGATCTAACTAGCAAAATCTTACAACGGCCGTTCAATGGAACATTAGAGAGTCCCATTAAACACTACAGAGCTTTAATGTCTGTATTTTCTGCTACTTTAAAAATAAAATATATATAATTTGTGGAAATAAAACATATCAGACCTTTGCATTCTGATACTTCTAATTTATTCAGAATTAATTATAGTATTTCATAGTATTTTCAACGCCATGCAAGTCTAACGAACACAACGCAATATTATGTTGGAAACATTAAATGTGATAATTGTAAAACAATTTTGATCCCGAAGTGCTACTCGTATTTACACAGAATTGTTCGCTCTGTTTTAATTCGCGTATGATAATTTCAAAATATATTTAATATCGCACAATTAAATTACATGTTACTTCAATATTGAAAAAATTGGAATACCTATACGAAACGTTATTGGATCAAAAAACTAGAGCTTCGGTGAGACTTCGCTCGGAGTAGGATTTCAACTTTAATACAACCTTTATTTACGCCTAATATTAATATAAAATCGATAATCTTGGTATACAGTGAATTATAACGTATATATATAAACTAATATAGCATTAGATGACATTGATAAATCATCGCAATACCTACGAGACATACTTGAAGTTCAAAAGATTAATAGACCATCCGAATAATATTTCGACGCCGATTGCAGTGGTATATTTGTCAATTTTTGATTTCGTCCAGATATATTGAATCTTGAAACACGCGATATCTTCTGGGTCGCCTAAATGAATCGATATTACCATATAAATTCCGCGTAACACTACACGCGATCGATTCGTGACATTTTCCTTGACAGAACGAGCGAAGTTTCAATTGCCTCGTTGCAATACAACGTAACAAATTCCAGGCAACTTGCAATCGCGTTGGTGTAGGAGTGAACGAGCTTCTCGAATAGTGGGCGTGAATGAACTTCTCGCGCGTTCAGTGTGAAAGACAAGTGTTTGGGATAGCATGGAAGAGATCGAGTGGCTGTTTGTGGTTCAGTTTCGGTTTCGAGTGAAACGTGTGCCCGAACGAATCCTAGGAATGCAACGTTAAATTTTAAACACAAGAGATTCGCAAATCGATGTATTTCGGTTTTTAGGACACTGAGAGGTCGAAAGTTGAATCGATCGATCGATTAAAATTGGAAGATCAACGAGTGAGGAGTAAAAAAAAATTGAGATTAAGAATTGAGAATCAGAGAATTATACGAAGGTTAGAATTATATAAAAATTTTCAAGAAATATTTTGTTAAAATGGAATAAAGCACGGTGATAATATTTAAGTGCAGCTTAAATTAATTTTAGATACGATATTGGATAAAATTGTAACGATTTGAATAATTACTAAAAGATCAATCTTCTCGATACTTTTTTTTTTTTTTTCTTCTTTTTATTAGTTGATAAATATTGGATTTTCCATAAATATCAAACAGATTTATAAAGTTTTTATAGCATGCCCGATACCGTATATTTTTAATATTAAAGAAGATTTTTATGAACAACGTAACTGTTAATTTTGAAGCGTCTTAAACTTACAAGCAATTACTCGTGAAAAAGTATGTTCCAATTGAAGTGCTTTTATCTTTATCGATTTCAACTACAACAAACATTACGACCAACGACTGTGACTGAATTTTGTATCAAAGGCAGTCGAATTAGGTCGAACCGATAGATTTCGTACGTGTCTCAGATTAAATTGACTTCAAAGATCAAGCGTCCGATTGTATTACCAGACGACCGCTATAATAGTACACAAACTCTTACGCTCTCTTTACATCTCTATTTCCGAAGACGAAAAACGTGAAAAAAGAAAAATCTAGGTCTCTGATATATTTCTACGATTTCCACGTAAATAAGATGAAACATTTTATTAAAATTAAAAGCCTCCTGCAATTTTTCTTACGCGTAATTTCAATAAAAGCGGTCGAAATGAAACTGAAAAGCAAAGATATCTCGGGAACATTTCGAAAATTAAACATCATTATCTGCAAAATAAATATTAAAATATCAAAGAGAAACAAAACAATATTACATCGTCGAAGTTAATCTACATTTTAAAACCGAAATTCGCGAACAAACACTCGTTGGAGTGTATCGTTTAACGATACAACAATTCTCCTAGCAATCGTAATATGCTAAAGATCATTGATTCGAATTAATATCTATTCACGAGGAAACTCCTGCCACGCTTTATTCGAACCGAAAACGTATTGATAAATCCCCTCGTTTTCCATTCAAACAATTAACCGTGTAGCCGCACATGCTATTGTATAAATCCATTTGTAAGTCAGAGACGTTAATATCGTGAAATTACATTTTAGTATAACATCGAATGGGAAATTCATGGAAATAAGCCAAAACTAATATACGACTCTCACCTGATACCAAAATAGAATCGTTCGTATTCTAATTTGCTAACCACTACTAATTTACATATAATATTTTTTAAATATTTTTCAAATATTTTTTAAATATAAGAACCGGTGTACCTAAAACATTGAATCACACGTTCTCTGACCACCATCATTAATGTCCCGTGAATGCTGCGTTATCCTGACCTATGTATCCGCAAAGCTACCTCAATTAACCCATTACGCTCCGACCTACTAACTTATATCGCACACGTTAAGTGGGAAATATTAAATAGGAAAATTAAGTGTAAATAATAATTATGGAACTATTTCAATACAAATATTGTTTACTTAAAATAATAGTGTAAAGTTAGCAATATTAATATTTACTAGACGAAGGTGTATGAAAAATAATATGACTTTAAATAGCATTAGAAAATCATCTAAGTGTCTCAGAGGTGTACTTTGGGCGGAACGAGTTCAGTTTTATCCTATAATACTTATTACTATTTTGGGAATCTTTAAAACTCTTCGCATTTTTCTCAGCCATAGATTCATATATTGTATCCTCTAAGGTTTAGATTTTATGTCTTAAAAACATAAAATAAGTTTATTGTTGGTAGCGTTTAACAATATTTTTTAACAAGGATTGCAGAATATTAAATATTTGGAAACAATTATTTAAACATCACTCGATTATACGAAGAAAGATATTTCTTGAATAAAGTCTGCAAAAATGGGTAACTTGGTGAAAGTGGTCGATTACAGTACGAAAAATTGCAAAACCACTCGTGAATAATCAACGAGTCTTAATTTGATGTGTCGAATGCAGCAAATCGTACGCTCGCGAATGAAAAATCGTGTCAAGTGCCACCGTTTACCGTGGTTTCTACAATGGGAGCCAACGATACGATGGCGTACAAAGTAAAAGGGAACCGTAAACCCGAGCAACGACGATTAAAGAAAATCCTAACTCAAGGATCCCATACACCCTTCAGCCGTTAGATTGGAGAACATCAAAAGAGCAATCCACCGTCAAACAAGTCGATGGAACATCTTCTCTTACAACCCATTCGTCGATTATCCCTTTTTAATTACCTTTGATCGCGTTCACGACGAATCGTTTCACTTTTCATTCTTTTTTTTTTTACTCTTCCTCCCACTTTTCCTGCAGTTATTTCATTAATTTAAAAACGTATCATACCTACGTTTCTCTTTCCTTGAGAGAATAAAAATTATCGTCGATCAGAGATTTTTATTCCAATAAAGATAGCAACCAGTGATCGGTATAACTAGATTGATGATAACTGAAAATCCATTTCAGCTTTAACGTCAAGAAACTTAAAAACCGAGATCTAATTTTACCACGCTTCCGCTACATGTTTCTCAGTTTTATTTTTTAATTTAATCAACTGACAACTCGCCAAGTTTTCTGTATCAATAAACCACGATCGATACGAATAATTATCTCGCTCATTTTGGACTCGATAAAATGACGAAACGGGAGGCTCGACGTGACAAAAAATTGATCATGGCGATAAACTGGTTGTACAGTTTCGAGGAATAGCAATAAACACGAGAGCTTGGTGATTAGTTGGCTATATATTTCAACGCGGACCGCGATCACTTTCGTGCCACGAACCAGAATCTATCGCGTGGACATATTGGATTGAACGGAGGATCTAAAGCTCGTTTCCTATCAGTACGTAATCTAGGTATAAACGTGAACGCGTGTGTGTACTCGGATGTTTCGATCGTCGAGAGAGAGGGAGAGAGAGAGAGAGAGAGAGAGAAAGAGAAGCGAAAGGACTGGAATCGTGCGAACTGCATTAAAACGAAAAGCTGTCGCAAACTTCGTTCAACGATTACAAAGGATTTTACTAAGAGTCACGAATTTAAAGCGCTTAAAATGGACGAAAAACCGACCATTTGGTTGAAGTAACTTGTACTTTGAAGACATTGAGGTTATATAAATTAAGAATTCAGAAAGATTCCGTGGGATTAACATTTTCCTATGTCGAGCTGAATCTGATATTCTACCTTATTACATTTCTGTCGGTTTCAACGTATGAAACGCATTCTTTTGTATTAAAATTAATTTCATAAAAGTATATCAATGTGGATATTATAGTGGGTACGAAAGAACGAAGATATAACAGAATTGAACACAGCTTTTGAAATTAGGTTACTTCGTACGAACCAATTGAGATAAAGCATCGAATGCGACACGGACAGCGAAGAGTCACGTGTAAAATATTTTTTCAGCCTACAGTACTACGTTTTTTTCAATTTTAAAGATGTACGATTGAATTTCATTTATCCGAACTCGAATTATTGGAACGAAATTTTTTTCAGCGCACGGCTAACCTGAGCGCCAGTTCAATTATACAAATCTCTATAATTTGGTTTATACCAATAGCTAACAGAAATGGATAAATGTATATTCGAATTCGGTTATCAAAATGTGAACTCTGATTATTCGAACGAAAAATTGTACGCAGTTAAGGAAATCAATAAACACGTCTTGTATGATCGATACAGTTGTTCGAACTATTTACTACGACATGTTTCTACAAACGAAGTTCCATGATACAATTACTTGTTCGTTTAATTGGAATAGAGAAATAATTTAACTAAATTCTAAATAATAATTATAACAACATTCCATCGTTCGAGTAAACAGATGCTAAAACGTTTACCAATTCAGTGAAATACGTCTAAGTTTTGACGTCAGTGAAAACTCCGGTATGGTTACTTTAACATTTCCTGTTTGCTGAACACTTAAGTTTGACCTCGTTTCGGAGTTAAGACTGTTTTTGTGTCCCCATGATTCCTGTGTGAAACTGAGCTTCGTCTCTTGTCTGTTCGAAAATAGTTTTCAACAATATATTCGAAGCGACTGCATATATGTTCCACATAAATCTTCAAACCTTTGATAACGCAACTAAAACCTCTTTTATAATTATTTACGTGAAACGATATACGATGAACAATAAATATAATTCCCAAACGAAGTCCTACGAAGTCCTAAATGAGCAGTGTTCATAAAGATATACATATTCTGTGTCACTTACCACCGTTGAATTCATTGACAGTGCACCATTATCAGCATCACTGACACTTAAAAAAAATCTTTCAGCTTTTAAAAGTTTCTACATTAAAAAGTTCGTAGAAAGCATTAAGGAACTTGGAGTTCGTAATAAGATTCACTCGCGTATAACACAATTATTCATCTGGTTGATGTCCGAATCTCTCAACTTCACCGTGTATACACGATTTTTACTTTAATAACTATAATCCCGATAATAATATTATACGATCGAGTGTCTCGTCTAGACGTTTAAAAAGCAGAAAAAATATGAATCTAAACAGAAAAACCCGACGTTCGTACAAACGCGAAGGACACGAGTGACGGCAAATGAAAATCGTGTTTCCGGCACAATTAGTTCTGTATTGTATTACGTTCCGGCTCGACGGTGCCATGAAAGGGCGGGCAATTTGAACAAGATCCGCGCGGCTGAAGTAATCGTCAAAGCTTTGAAGACGCGTTACACGCGCGAATCCACTTGCGTTTTTCATTTTCGACGTACATCCCCGTTCATAAGTATTAAAGCACTTGCTGGTCTTGCAGAAAAATTGTGAAATTGACGAAATATGAAATATAAATTGCAAATTTGTAGGGTTATGTTTTAATTTTTTAACGATCGAGAAGAAAAACACAGTACGTATTGTTGTACGATTAACCATATTATTATTTTATAAGGAATCGAATACCAGCATAATCTTTTGAAATGCCAACTTTAATATATTAGAATTTTATTTTAAAAATTAAAAGTAGTCTTGCAAATTTTGTTAAAAGAATAGCATTATAAAGAAAAATTAAAACTTTAGGTGCGAATATTACACGATTTCCTCGTACGAAAATTTTTTATGCTAACTTTTTTCTTTTTTGATTTAAAAGTTGTTTGAAGTAATCATATTAAACGGTGCGTGTTCTAACACAGAGCCCTGAAGAAGGCGAAAATCGTTGGTGCATTAAAGGGTGCGCAACCCTTAAATATCGTTCACGGATATAGCATCTTCTTGCTTCTTCCGCGAAGTGCGCTCGTGGAAGATTCAATCATGCAGAATGCTTGTCAAGACCTCGTTACTTCTTTCACCGTCGAAACGAATTTCCTCGTTTTTCATCGAGCCACCAGTACTCGGAAGGAATGAACGTGGTCTCGCTGATTTATGAAGTACTAAACTATCGAAAATTTGAAACTGCTGCTTCGCGAACTTTGAAGAACGCTTTTTTCCCCTTCAAATATGATTCGAATTCTAGTACAAAGGTATCAGTTTCAAGTGGTTAACAGGAGGAAAACATAAGATTGTCGGTTTTTCAGCCATATAACTGTTCAATTAATCAGTTTGGATAAATACTGATAGTTTTTATTTGAAATATACAATATATGTAATATGAGTATGCATAACGATCAATTTATTATAAGAATTTGAAATATCAATTTGTTTCGATCGTTCCTGTTTTATTATAGCTTCTAAATTTTTATTCGCTATTACTTACAAAATAGCTTAGAAACGAAACCGCTGGAACGTGAAATTTCGAAATAAAGACGCAGCGTGCAGTTGCTGCAGAAATATACGGCTTTGTTAGAATATACACCAAGGTACGGAAATGCGATTTAAATCGCGTAAACCGAAGTAATTTTTCAGCCAGCAGACAGCATACCTCTCCGTCTTGTGCAACCGTGAAAACGATCACAGTAGGCGTGAAATTATTTCAACCTACATATACAGGTTCCTCCGAAAAAGCTCCGTTAATGAAATTTGAAACGCTTCATCGATTATTACTTAAAATATGACTCAATATAACTTGAAATATAACTAATTTATTCGTAACTATTATTAGTTCCTAGTTTTAAGATCAAATCGAGAAATCTTTATCAATTATAATTTTAAACGAAGAAAGACTTACTCGATAATTCAAATCATTCTGAAATGAAGAATCACGCGTTACAAGAAGCGAAGGTTACAAGAATCAAAAGGTACAACGTCGCGTTAATAATTCTCGCAAGACAAAGCACAGCACGTGCTTCGCTTCAAGTCCTTTTAATTACACGCCTGTCGTGCATCAGACACGAGACTCACCGACAAAGTGTGCTCTCCGATGGCACGATAACCGAAGCTTTCCACGAAATTTTCCCAAGCCGTCGTGTCGACCACGCCGCGAAACAAACGTCCGTGAAATACGTAAATTCGCGAGGCCGCTCGTTCGTTACCATATATCCCGGATGCAAATCTGAAAAATCCTCTTTGCAATAATGAAAGCGGAACACAACCACGTGTACACACACACGAACACGATCTGTTCGCATAGCGGTGGCTCGCGCGACTTTGACCAGTCGTTTCGTCCACTACTTTTCGTTTACTCAACCAACATTGAGAGTCAAAGTGTTAAAAGACCAACGGAAACTCAGAATCCGTAATTGGAAACACTTTGCCGCGAACTTCTAACAGGAATTTATCAAAAATTTAATTTCTCTCGGAAGAAATCGAAATTTCTAAAATCGAAATTTCTAAATTCGAGTAACCAGAAAAAAGAATAGGGTAAGAGTTGTTCGTATCATCCATTTTTCTCCAACCGTAGCTAGCGAGACAGGTCCATAAAAATTGATGTAAATTAATATTTAAAAAGTAGAAAAACAACCGTACAAAAGTGAAATAACAGAAAAACATAAACGCGATCCAACCAATGGTGTTTCGTATATCTTTGACCAGTCGTTTCACCTGCTACTTTTCGTTTACCCTGGCAACAAAGCGGTGGGAGTCAAAGTGTTAAAAGACCAACGGTGACTCCGAATCCGCAATTCGAAACACTCGACCGCGACGTTCCAATGCGAAGTGCCGCAGCTGCCTGCGAGAGCAATCTCGTTGCACGGTTTACTGAAAACACAACCACCGTCGACGATATGGGAGACAACAAAGAGCTCCTCTTCGAAAGTACCTACTTCAGACCGCGAGATTTTATTTCGGCGTTTCCAACCATCACCGCGACGACGACGAAGAAAAGAAAGAGAAAGGTTTCGTGGATGAGACACGTTTGTTTGTTCGAACGTTGTTACCAAACGGTCGTGTAAGATTGTTCGGTTGATGATTCATTTAAATTCATTTAAATCGAGTCATTCTATGAGCGACAAATGATAAATGATCATGTTTAAGAAGATAATAACTTAATTAAATGGAATCTCATTGATATGCTACAAAAAATAACACCGATAATGAGTCAAATATTTTTACACGTATAGATTTATTTTTCACCGAAAATATTTATCATAAATATTAATAATACGCATTTAGATGAAACAAATCTCACTTGAAATATTATCGTTTACTCGTTTTCATCCATCAAAAGCAATTACATTTAACATCCACTATTGTTCGTTACATAGGGTACTCTGTCACGATTAGTATCGCGCCAGGATTCCAGCGGACACTCAGGAACAATCAGAACTCCTGAGCTCATTGTCGTTTAATTATCTGTCACTATTAGCACCTCTCGCAGAAACTACAAAGTACACGCATAACGCGAAACACACAAAAGAATCTTCGTGTAGCCAGCGAACAGGGAAGAGTGTCTCTCCCTACCAACCCATCCCTTCGTCCCTCTTTCTCTGTCTCGTAATTCGCTTGTACACTTTTGTCAAGAGCGCTCATTCTTCTCGGGCAACCGTCGAGAGTTGACTCTGTCTGGCTTATCCTACAACAGGAATATTAATGAATATGTCGCTACACAACCGAGGAAAGGAGTTACGCCTTTCAAACGGAAACAACAGCGACATCGTTTAAGAAACTCCATCAACGCGAGCCTGCAATTCAACGAGTACCTCGATTTACGAACAGATCTGTACGAAGCGTCGTTATCTCGTCGTGAATTGCTTGTGTACTCTTATCAAATCTAATCTGATTTCAATGAATCTCAACTTCAAAGAATCTTGTACAACAAATATTATCGATGGAGCTTGGAGTGGTTGTAAAACTGTTTGTCATCGTTAAGTGGAGGCTTCCCAAAATTTAGCGATAATTCTTGCGGGTTTCCTCCGATTTAGAATCTCGAGGGACGTTGTCGAACGTGGTTGTGCAAAGGCAACGATTTCACGGTAATATTGCAGCTTGCGTGGGATCATTGATAGGGTCAGGACACGGGGTCGTCGATCGCAGGTGAATCCTGTGCCAGCGGTGCTCAAAGCGGGTCCTTGCCGCGCTCCGATCGATCGGCCTTTTACCAACACGAATAAACATCTCTCCCACACGGTTGTCTGTCAGGAATTCGCGATAATGGGGGACAGCTTCTCCGGAACAAGCTATCGTGGTCACGTTTGGCGACCTCAAGACGATTTCCACGGAAATATCGTCCCTTCTACGAGTACCTTCTAGTAAGTACATTTTCATGACTTCATGGTCCTTCTAGTTTTGTACATTTTGGACGCGACGATTGTACATTAAAATTATTATCGTTCATTTGTTGACGAGTACAGCTAATTAACGTTGGTTTATTTATGAGCGTGATTAATTAGAAAACCGAAATATATAATACTGTGTAAGAGTCTTAGACTGTTTGCTGAAAGAAAATGTTTTTATTTTATAAATGGACACAGTCCAATCGTTTTGTTTCTTATCTACGTATTTTAATCTCTGTAATTGTTGTCGTTTCAAAATGAAAACTTTCCTACTGTCATACCTTTCTCTGTGATTTTTATACAATATTGTAGATAGATTTAGAAATTTGTAGAAAGATTAAAGATCAGTATTAAGGAGATTAATTGAGTTAATTGATATAAATATTTCGAAACGCTTCGCTTGGATATAGTTATTAATTCTCTGAATATGGATTATGTTTTCCGTGAATCATTTCTAAATAAAAAATATGTTTTGCGAAACGCGGGGAAAATTTTTTTGCATTCAAATGTTCAACATCGCCAGTAGAAAAACCAGGATTTATAACCGAAAGGATTATTGTAATTTCATGAAATGTAAATTCGAGTTTCGTGAACGAAATAATAACGCGACGAGGATTATTCGACCGGTAGCAGACAAAAGGAGGAAGTCTAGAGAATTAAGAACCAGGTTGGAAAAACTGACTGGTTCGTGAGCATGTTAGCTGATTCAATCTTCCAATCGGTATGTCGAGGAGAACGTGAGACGGAAGATTAAAGCTGCAAGCAAGAAAAGTGCTTCGCGCGGAATTAAAATGAGAGAAAAAGTTTATAATATGACGGGACAACGGGCGAGCTACGATTACCATTTTTCCAATATTCATCTCTAACTTCAATTATTTGTACGTCAAGTTTAAACAGTCCTTTTTCCGCGACAAAATATAAATCACGGACTAATATCTCGTTGTCTGTTTCTTCTTCTGTTTTCATATCTCATTTTAAGAGAATATTCTCGTTAGGAGGTTTATTTTTCAGACAGACGTTGGAATTTGTTTTTCTTTTTTAACGAAATTGTACTGCGTGCAACTTCGTAATATTCTATATAAGTCTATTTATATTTGAAGCATATTTTGAAATATTTTTGGATACCAATGTTCAATAACAATTGAAATACCAAAATTCTTTTCGCTAAAAAAACAAGAAAATAAAAAATGATTAATATACAGGAGAATAATAATTACTCGACCTATAATTCACATTAAACATTAATTTTGAAGAAAATTACAGCATTGTAACGAATGACCATCAATTTTTTCTTTTATCCTTTTTTATCGTCTAGATCGAACATCAAAGGTATGCAATAAAAAGATTCGATTTCTCCAATCGATTAAATAGCAATTTCTCCATAATTCACAAAGCAGAAAATGCACATTGAATTTTACAACCCTAAAATATTCAAGCTTTTGAGCACGCGTTATTATAGCTGGTAACAAGAAAAGAAAGGAAGCGAACTAGCCATCGGAAAGCAGCTAAAATTCATTTGCCTTGCGCTCGGCCACGTTGAAATATCTCATTTAGCCGGGCAATAGGAGGACGCGATAAGGGAGATCTAGCCGCGCGGAATGTGTAGGTTTAATAACTTTGCGAACTGACGCCAACTTATATCAAAGGGATGGTGATAATTGATGCAGAGTTCCCTAACTTCGCGATGCACTTGCGGCTACGCACTTTGTAATCGCTACAAAATTATGTCTCTTCGTGTTAATCGAGATAAATGATCTACTTACACTTTGAGTTTTTGTCATTTCATTATTAATATACAGTCTTAATGTACAGTATTTTATAGGAAATTATTTTAGGAATTAAACTTTCTCAAAATTAGTTTCTTAACGTATTATGTTTCATGGTATATAATAAGCTTAATATAGGGAACAATTTACATAAAAATATTTATACTACCTTGCTATATTAATCTGAGGAGATACGGAATATTTTAGACCTAATAACTTATTTCCTTAGGGATTTTTTATTTTCTTTTTTTTTCATGTATAATTGTATCAATGCTACAAACACGTAATATCATACATTTGTAACAACTAAAATTAATTATTCATCTTTAATTCTGTTTGTGGATTAATTTCTGAACAAGAGATGATCCAGTTAACAAGTTAATGTTACAGTAAANTCGACCTATAATTCACATTAAACATTAATTTTGAAGAAAATTGCAGCATTGTAACGAATGACCATCAATTTTTTCTTTTATCCTTTTTTATCGTCTAGATCGAACATCAAAGGTATGCAATAAAAAGATTCGATTTCTCCAATCGATTAAATAGCAATTTCTCCATAATTCACAAAGCAGAAAATGCACATTGAATTTTACAACCCTAAAATATTCAAGCTTTTGAGCACGCGTTATTATAGCTGGTAACAAGAAAAGAAAGGAAGCGAACTAGCCATCGGAAAGCAGCTAAAATTCATTTGCCTTGCGCTCGGCCACGTTGAAATATCTCATTTAGCCGGGCAATAGGAGGACGCGATAAGGGAGATCTAGCCGCGCGGAATGTGTAGGTTTAATAACTTTGCGAACTGACGCCAACTTATATCAAAGGGATGGTGATAATTGATGCAGAGTTCCCTAACTTCGCGATGCACTTGCGGCTACGCACTTTGTAATCGCTACAAAATTATGTCTCTTCGTGTTAATCGAGATAAATGATCTACTTACACTTTGAGTTTTTGTCATTTCATTATTAATATACAGTCTTAATGTACAGTATTTTATAGGAAATTATTTTAGGAATTAAACTTTCTCAAAATTAGTTTCTTAACGTATTATGTTTCATGGTATATAATAAGCTTAATATAGGGAACAATTTACATAAAAATATTTATACTACCTTGCTATATTAATCTGAGGAGATACGGAATATTTTAGACCTAATAACTTATTTCCTTAGGGATTTTTTATTTTCTTTTTTTTTCATGTATAATTGTATCAATGCTACAAACACGTAATATCATACATTTGTAACAACTAAAATTAATTATTCATCTTTAATTCTGTTTGTGGATTAATTTCTGAACAAGAGATGATCCAGTTAACAAGTTAATGTTACAGTAAAGAGTTATGCATCGATAAGAAAACTTTTATTTCGAGAATCTGAAAACCCAGAGAGAATAAAGTGCTTGCGCAAACATAAAGATTGAACTGACTCAAAATTCATTCATAAAGTAACGAAAATAATTCTTTTCGCGGCTAGTCTAAGTTTTCAACACAAAACCGTATGTCAGTATTTTTTATCGGTTCTTATGCACGCGATTGAAAAAGAAAAAAAAAGGAAAGTAGCAAGCAAAAAATATGCATGCAGCCGTGATGCGTTTTATCTATCAATCTTTCAAAAGCGAGGCATCAAACGGCGTAAAAATGCGAAATCGATAACCTGTGCGACTGTATACCTTAGCATCCAGTTCGCGTGAGATATCAAGCTGTCAGTGGCGCGTGATGAAGGAATTCAGTAACTCCACGGATTCGTGTTCCAATGGTAGACAAATGGAATCGTTCTGTTGCCAAAGCCATTGTCCCTCACGCGTTTGTGTTGCTTTCTATTTCATTCGCAGCGGTAAAATATTTTCCTTTAAAATTAAAACGTTTTCCCGCTTTTTTCAGGACACTGATAAAGGGAACCGCGTTGAGCACACCGTGACTCGAATGAAAAGAAAAATGTTCGGATACATAATTCTATATTGTTATGCTTCATTGCTTATTTTACTCCTGTTCGTTAATTAATTAATTAAAGAAAAGTGTATTGAATTGATAAATTTGTATTAAACACATCTACGAGGAATTTGTAAGTTAAACAGTTTATTTCTTGTTAATTAAACTTTTCTACTGTTTCTAATAAAAATTTCTTGTAAAACTTGCAACAAACAAGAATATCGTCCCTAACACGACCAGTATCAACCCTTTTCGCTGGTTCGCTGCGTAACGGCAGGTCGCCCGAAGGCGTCTAAAATCGTTCAATCGTTATCGAACTTCGCAGACCTCGACATTACTCGTTCGATTTCGATCGAGCGAACGCCATACACAATTTTAAAGGATTTCACGGTTCTATCCGACTACTTTATTTACCTTCTATCGCAGTTTTGGAAGAACTTTGACGTTTCAAAGCTGCCGTAATTGTTTCTCAATAAACTCTTTGTTCATTTCGATAACCCGATACTGTAATTTAAATCGATACCGCTTGATATTTCCTTGTTCGTTTTTCGGCAATATATCATCGAAAAAGGAGTTGTAGAAATGGAAGTTCTGATTTAAAATAATTTGAAAACTTTTTTTTCTACCGCGTGAATTTGTGCTGCGAAAATAATTGCCTTGTTACGAACGCGTCAACGTTTTCTCTTTTTTTTTATTTTCTCACCCCTTCTCACAATCAAATGGCGTAATCGGTGATATAATAATTTTCCGACGGAGCACGTAATCGATTAAACGAAGCCGAGGGTGTCGCACTCGCGCAAGTAATTTATTTCCTTCCTTTAATTTTTAATGACTGCAGGTCTGAAGGAAAAATGGAAGAAAAAGACGAACGAACGTGCTGTGGCGCAAAAACTGCTGCTCCGTAAAGAACACCTAAAGCTGCGCCCTGTAAGGTTATTGCTTCGTTGCCTTCATTTTGTTAACGATACGTTGTATAAATTTGAACAAGTTTATGGAAGAATGTACGGTTTCTCGATACTGGTAAAAATTTGATCACCAATCTACGTTGGTTAAAACATTTGAGAAGAAATTTCTTTGTCTCAAGTATTAACTTTCTTAACCCTTCTATTATTTATTTGTAATTTAAGTTGGAAGTAAATTGCACTCTACTGAAAGAATGTTTTGACAGATTGAAAACTTTGCAATTTCCTTTGTCAAAAGCGTTCGAACATACTAGGGCTCGGTGCATGGTACCTGAGCTGGGTTTTGGTTAAACTTTCCAATGTAATCCGTGTCCTTCCGTAAAAGTGTTTCGAAGCTTCGAAAGCGCTTTAGTTAGTTTCACGAAGGATTTGGGAACATGTTAATACTCATTGTCAGTACGTTATGTCTGAGTTGAGTTTGAATCAAAGTTTTGGATGTATATCATGTGCTTCGAGAAAAGCGTTTCATATTTCGTGAACAATAGTGGAGATATTTCAATCATATTGTTAATAATTAAATTCATGAAACCACGCTTTATATCGATAAAATTTATTTAATATTAATATTTAATAACTACAATATTTAAAAATAATATTTAAAAATGCGCTATTTTAAATGTAATCAAATTACTGAAACAGTACAGAGGGTATTAACCCCTAAATTCTATTCATACTTGCACAAAAATATTCATACTTTTTATGATAATGAAATAATATAACTGAAAGTATATTAATTAAAAAATATGAAATTTAATGTTCAACGATTTTACTATATATTATCTTAAAATCATAAAAATTTTAATACACGAAACGTGTTATTATATTTATAAAATTAGAACCTAAGTGAGAATTCACTCAGAGTAGCATTTCAAGATTAATATAGCGTAAGATTATAAGATTCTCAATCACGCTAGATGAAACTTGAAAATCATTCTTCAAAAGATACGATTCACACTCAGAAACTTGTGACGGTATCTGGTGTAAGCAATTCAACCACGAAAGCTCGAGAATCAGCTACAAGCATATCTTCTTCGTCTCTACGGAAGAGGAAACGATTCCTATATCGCAGCTCTGTTTTACTACCTTTTCGTCCCTTCTCTTGTATACACACGCGACTTAACATGTCTCCCAAAGGCAAACCGGGAAAAAAATATTGCCAATCTGATAGCCTGGTGTTTGTACACGAAAATCTGCCTTGTATCGCAACTGTCGCCTCAGTTGGCGCTATGCCCACCGATAACGTTTCCACAATTCGATGATTATAAAATAAACTTGTATTTGCTACGTGTATTGATACGTTTCTCTTTAACACGTTACTATCGAAGTGTAATACAAGAAGCAGCCGATTTTAACGCGAATTTTATCATATTTCGTCGTATAATTTCTATAAACGTAAACATGAATCAAATTGTTGAAATATGATTTTTCAATGATTACGGATATGATTACAGTGTTTCAAGAATAATGAAAAAGCACTTCTACTCGATGTAATCTAATTTATTTAGAAGTAAAAGACACATGCTTCTGAAAATCGATACAAAATCATGAACTTTATCAAATTTAAACAGAACTGCAGAAAAATTTATAAATTTATCTAATCTTTGAGAACAGGTGAAGTATATAAATATGGTATGTTAATATAATTAAAATAACAGTATCGTTAGGCAACCTAGTTGTATCAACTTCATAAAATGACGGTTTTAGCTGCTCTTCTACTTCTACCCTTAATCGCTGCCACCCCTGGTGAGTATAATTGTTCAATTTTTTTTTTTCTTTAGTATTTCTAATATACTAACAATATTATATTAACAACTTCTTAACAGGCTCGTTGCATTATTATTTGTAACCATATAAATTGCGTTTTTATTCTATTCTATCAATTATCATTACTATTGTTACTACAGCTAAACTTACGCCAAGGATCATAGGTGGGACAGTGGCAAAGCCAGGTGAAATTCCTTATCAGGTATATTGAAAAAGATTCTTCTCCTATAACAAATATTTTATTAAATTATCCTTCGAGGGGGAACGAACTCTCTAAAACTATCTTAATTATAATTAGGTATCCATCCAAATTGCAGTAGCTCGGTTTCATTTCTGTGGTGGATCAATCCTCAACGAATATTATGTTATAACCGCTGCTCATTGCGTAGAACCGTAAGAAAAATTAATTTATTTCATTTTTTTTTAATTCGATCGTCGCAGACAGATTATTACTTATGAATTCAATCAGATGTTATTGTTTGAACGTTCGATCAATTGAAATAACATAATTCATATTGTGGATAAATGATAAAAATTCTACGATTAACATACGATATCGTTTGCAGAATACCGTTAGAAATCATGGTTGTTGTTGCTGGTACTGTCAATCTGCGAATGTCGCGTTTGAAACATTTTGTTGAGAAGATTTATATTCATGAAAAATACGACAGCAGGGATGCGTGGGCGAACGACATCGCTCTAGTGAAGGTATGCAATGTCATGATATATACAGTGGTTATAAAAAGTATTCTCACATGTTGGTATTTTCTAACCAAACCCTTTTTAATGAGGTTCTACGTTTAAGTACGTACGTATTTAAATTTTTGTAGCCACCTGGAAATTATTTGAGGATTATTTTGACTAATGTTTTATAATGTTACCAATAGAAAGATTATTTAAAATGTATTTATGATATTATTCGGTGCAAATAATTATTTAAAATTTTATACAGGTGAAGAACCCTTTCATAAAGTCTGCTCTGACATCTTTCGTTCCTATGCCTTCTCCCGGAGAAATAGCCAATACTAATGATCCAGCTATGGTGTCTGGATTTGGAACCCTTTCGGTAATTATTAAATCGTGTTTAATCTTCCTACGTCTTCGAGACTTTTTAGAATTCAACCATACTCTCATTTCTCTAAAAAGTTTCTTAATTTTGAGAAAAACGAGTGTTCAACGTGCAACTTTGAAAGTAAAAAAAGGGAACACCCTATCGTTCAATCAACAACAACTCAAAGACCATGGCAGAGTTAAATAAATTATAATTAACATCAAAATGAATTCATTGGTAACGTTCACAGTATTATATCATTTTTGTTGTGTGTAGCACGAAGGAAATATGACGCATCTTCTACATTGGGTGAACATCGAAGTGGCGAACCAAACTTATTGTAACCAAATGTACAAAAACGTTATCCATGACACACAGCTTTGTGCTTACGACTCCACTGCTGTGAAAGGACACTGCGATGTGAGCTTTCAACCCCACGTTTTAATAATTCATTTTTATTCGTTCAATATTTTAAGAGAAATATATTTTTCTTTTTTTTTTTTCTAGGGTGATTCTGGCGGTCCTTTAATGGTAAATGGAAAACTCCACGGTATCGTATCCTGGTCAATGAATTGTGCTGATATAGTATATCCGTCTGTATACACACGCGTTAGCTCTTATCTTGATTGGATTAAAGAACACGCAGTATGCTAAATTCGTAACCTTTTAATCATCTATCAGTTCATTCGCTCCATTCGTTCAATCGGATTCTTAAGAAACAATTTCAAACACATTTACCGATATTTATGAGACGAGGTATACATAATTTACGGAGATTAAGCTTTCAGAAAATTTAAAAATAATTTTAGAAACCAAATGTTGTTCGAAAAATAGAAATTTCTATTATTTTGCAATAGAAAGCTCTAGAGATAGAATCCTCCTTTTCATTTGAAAACTATCGACGAAAGAATACTCCGACCGATTGGAATCATAGACAAATTGAACTAGTCGATTGTATTTCGGTGGAAAACTGAAACGCAAGCTAGTGCGAAGCTTTGAAATAGTGCAACGTAACCATCCGACCGAAAATTGCTGCTCCAAGACATTCGAGCAAATATTCATGTGCGATGGATCGATTCGGAGATTATTGAATTTCAAAGGTATCTTTCGCGTGGATTTATCTACAAAATTTATTCAACACATGACACATTCGTACAAGAAGAAGATAATTATGAATGAAAAAAGAAACACCGCCGCATTCTGTTTTTACTCGACCAATAGATATTTCAGCGTATAAAATATTTTTAAATATAAATTATTTTTTCGAAGGAAAATAGCAGTTGATAAAAAGTTAAAAAACACAATTAAATTTAAAAGTAACTCTGAAGTAATTAAAAAAATGTTATCTATCAATCTGTTGTATTTAAGCTAAAAGTATCATCATTCACAGCAATAACGCCAACAATTTGATCGAATATATTGTGAATGAAAAATACTATTTTTAAAATACTATTTGAAAAACTCGAACGAGAAAAATGCGTAACCCTTTCGAGCTATACCCTTCAAAAGTTCATTCACTTCTGTGGGGAAAGTAAATATATCGAACGGTTCACGAACATCGATCGCTTTTAAGCCGCATAATGAAAATTCGAGAAAAACGCTGAGCGATCTTCCATAGGAAATATTAACTTCTCTGCGAAGAAAGTTGTCTAAGTTTTCCTACGCTCGATGTTTCTCGAAGAATTTTATTTTAAATTCAATTAATCAAGATCAATCTTAAATTTTATCTTAATCCATACAAAGGAGAGAATTGAATCGGGAAATGAAAAATTGAGAAAATCACGAAATCAAGTCGAGAAAAGTTTTACAGTGATACCAGGATGGATGGAACGGGAATTCTCGTTTTATGATGACATTGAAAGGTTTTAAACGAAGAGAAAATTACCGGGCTCTGTGAAGTTTTGCGAAACTCGTTTATAACTAAGCAAATTATACGTATTCTCAGTTATGAATGCGAATTACGCTAAATGGATGATGAAAGAAAAAAGATCAAAGAAAAGAAAGACATTCGATAAATGCTGCAACACTCGTAGCACAATTCGAAATTGGTTCGCTGGTACTAAAACTGTAATATTATGACTAAAGTGTTATAAAAATGAGAGCTCTAACGATATGCGTAGTTTAAAACGACTAAATGACAGTAATGGCGCATATTTGTGGGTGTGGGCGGATAAGTGCGTTCTTAAGCGCAATCAGTACGCGGAATGTACGGGTTATAGTGGCCATAGCAAGTAAAAGTAGGACATCGCATTTGAGGTTTAAAGAGGGCAGTTGCTCCATTTTTATTACTCCATCGATGGTAAATTTTAATTAAGGTGCTGTATCAAGAATTACCGCAATCTTTTATTATCTTGACCTAAAACTTAAAATAAGCGTTACTCGAAGATACCTAAATTCGGAGAAACCATTTAATCTTGCATGGTATCCAAAATTTGTTGCGATAAAAGTATCGCGAAAAGAATATGAGGAAATTGTAATTATGAATCAGCTTCCCATTATTTATTGTCATCGTTTATTGTCGTCAATATTTTACAAAAAATATGATAAAGTTGAATTAAAGTCACAGAAAACGAAACATCAAAACCAATTTGTTATCCGATACTTACAAACGTTAACTACTATCGCCTGAAACTTTTTTTTCGCAAAAGCGATGAGTCACAAATTTCTTCGATATATTAATTAAGAAAGTTTCCGATAAAAATAGAGATTGCAAGAACCATTTGTTTGCCAAGAAAAAAGAAGAACGAAGGAAAAGGAACGCGAGAACAGCGCGGTGCAACAGGCAACTGACCGTACCCCACTTTTCCAATGTTTTCCTCGCGCAAATTCGAGCAATTTGTTCTCGAAGCAACCCAATAGTAATCTTAAAATAAGTAATCTCGTGATTTCTACCGGTTAAACTTTCGAACGTGGATTTCCCGCGGCGACAATGCTCTCCGGGGAGCCATGTGTAATTGTTAAGTCATAGTACGCATGAGAGACTTACTTCTCCGTATTTATAAGCCCGGTTCAACTGTAATTACATTACCAGCAAGGAACTTGTTCGTGCGTTTATTCGACCACGCGTGGATCTCTAACCATCGTGGGAGATGGTAAGTTTCAATTTACACCGAGTTAAAGACAGTTTACAATCTTCCTTTAGCTGAATAAGAAAACTGCAAATGGAATTGAATGTGAAGTGTAAAATTTGAAAAAAAAAAAAAACACCGGTAAAATTATTAAAGTAAAACATTCTTCCTTTTCAAGAGTTCATTTGAAGCTGGAAAACGAAGTTTCTTTCAGTCAATACGTCTTTAATCATCAATCGATCCGAAGCTTTTCATTTCGTCTCGAGTCTCACGACACTCCCAATGGAAAAGGCACACACCTCTTTATCGCGAGATTCCCAAAGCTTTCGAGACCTTCGATACGTAGAAATATATGAAGTTCCGAAGGGTTTCAAGCTTTCCAAAGTTGACGTACAAGAACCGTTCCCACGTATATAAGTATCAAAGGATTTTTCATTTTCCTCTCTTTACGGAGCTCCCCGATGAGGAAAAATATTTCTCTCGACTGCTTCCTTTAAAACGTTCCTTATTAAGAATACCTCGTACCTCGATGTCTCTCGTAATTATTCCTTATTACACGAATACAGTTTTCCAATAATTACAATAAGCGGAGAACAGCAGAAAAAGAGTAATCAAGTTATTATGGTTAAGTACAATAGCAAAGTTATTACGTTAAGAGACTCTCATCGTCGATCACGGATTTCTAGTATTTATGGCAAACAAGAAGTTCGTTTCTAGACAAAAAGAAAATCTTCGCATCGTCGTCAGCATCTGTAAGAGCTCAGAAGTTGTTGGACCTACGCCAACATCAGGGCCGATGCACTTTCGCATCTGTCCCAGCATATCGATCGGTTGGTCATCCCATCAGTGAACCCGCCAAGGTAATGCTTAATGGTCTATTGCTTCCAAATGTTTCGTTCAACTTTCGTTTCATATTTATCGTGTGCATTTTTGAAATATCACTCTCGTTACAGGATACTTTATTAATATAGATAAGATTGAGTTAATGTAACAAGCTGTTCAGTAACCAGCGATACAACCAGGATGACGATGATTGCTCGCGAAAAAGCGAACCAAAAGCACGGAATAAAATCTTACATTCGAAACTTTGTTCCTGAGAAAATGGAGTTTAAAGATCAGACACGTTTGATTACCTTTTTAATAAAAAATTTTTACGCATACTCTCTGTTCGAAGAATTAATGAGTTAATGAAAAAAAATTGCTCAAAAGATATCACGGGAAATCTGTACGGTACACACGCTTACAAATAACTCAACACATATTACAAACAGCCGACTGGAGACTTTCGAGATCCACAACGGATCAACGTTGATGCTGTCTCGTGTTGCACAACGTCCACGTCTTTAGATAGCTCGCAGGACTCTGCGAAACTTTACAAGGCCTGAAGCTACTTTCTGGACTTATGAAAGCCTCGTACAATGTATCCAAAAGTGGCGAAGAATGTTTTGTATCTCATACTTTCTGCACAGTTGCTCGAACTTCCAGCGCAGAGTTCTATAGTAAGAGAAAAAGGCATATTGCAAAAAAAAAAAACTCGTTTCCCGATGTTGTGCGCTGTTTTTACACAAATTCCTCCAGTTATATTTAGTTTGCATTGTATTTTATTCTTAATAACACGGGCAAGTGCTTAAGACGTAATTCGAATAGTTTCCAAGTATCATGTCGAAATGAGTCGTTTGGAATGTTGGCAGGTTGTTATGCGTTCAAATTCCTTTTACCGAAACAAAATTCACAAGGGGGTGGGAAAAAGAACAGGAACGTTCAGGGACAATTCATTGGTTGGCTTGCACCATAAGAGAAACGGCGGCCACGCCATTATCAGCACGTATGAGGATTTCAAAGTACCTGGATCATCGCCAATTCTACCACAAATGCTCTTCCAGAACTGTCCTCTACGATTTGTCATCCTATCACTCGAATCCAATCCAATCCATTACACTCGCGTATTACAGAAATTGCCTTACGTATCTCTGCTCTCTTCGATTTCTCGCCTTTACATTGCTCGGTGCAATAATTTGAGTAAGTTTTTCATATTATTCTTTAAAACTGAATCATTCGAGACATTGTTTCCAAATCGTTCTGCCTTCTAGCTTATAACAAGTTTAACCATCTAATTTTCATTTGTTATAAAAACAAGCTTGGTTTTTTATACTAATTGTATGTCTGAGAGAAATGAAAATTACATGTTACCTAGATGTACAAGATATGATACAAAAATCCTAAGAATTACAAAAAATAGCATAACTCAGAATAAGCGATATCTATTTAGAAGTATGTAAATGTAATATAAAAATATGTAATTTTTAAATATAACTGAGTTACAGTCGATGCAAGATAGGGACAAGTTATAGGAGAGGCTGCCAGAACTGCTAAAGCATGACGTAAAGCTAATTAGAACTACTAGAGCTAAAGAAACCAATGCAGACAATCGAGAAACTGATACGAGCAATTCTGAGTACGTCGGAAGCAATGCAGGCAACCGCTAATACATTGACGCTTATATGTACGACACAGAGTTCACTGAAACCGATACTGATAATACTGGATTTACCGCTACCAATGCTAGCCAGTCTAAATCTATGGAATACGGTACACACAATTTCAGAACCATAAGACCCCCTGCAGGCAGGCGTAAAACCATTCATACCGACACACGAAAGCAAAGGATCGTTGATAGGAACAAGCAAAAATTTCGGATACATAGAATTCCATAAAAACAGATCCAATATCGTAAAATTCAAGAAACAATATTCTGTTTTTTATAAAAATTCATATTCCAACTATACACACTGACAACATGTTTCGGCTTTTCAAAATTCTCAACGTACTCGTGGTATAAAAATTTCCAAAAATGTTGCAACTCTTTTTATACAAGAATAAGTATAAATTCAAAAAAAAAAAATAAAAAAATAAAAAAAAAATAAAAAAACAGTCAGTGTATTTCATTCTAAAGTGACAAATTCAACTGCTACCAAATTTTACTACATTAGCATGAAATTTTTACACGCAACGTTTGATGCAAATGACTTATAATAAACTCTCGCGCATTGTTACGCTCGACAAACATGGTACTTTTTCGTGAATTGCACCGGTTGCAAAAATAAAAGAAAAAAACATCACCACACGGGAGATTTTGTTGTGTACAATTTTTCCGCGACGTAAAAAATGTTTAGTTCCTGTATTTAGTTTTCACACAACCGAGCTCCGATTTATGTAACCAACCCCCCAACAAATAAAATATTTTATTTCTGTCGTTGAACAAATTTATAAACAAAATGAAAAACTTGTTTTATACGTTATCCAATTTATAAAACTGTATACAATCGCTAGAAGATTTATACGGTATTGTATTTATTTTATCTTTTACGTATTGATTAATTAGGCCCAAGTACTTCTCTATGATTTAACAATACTTTTATGTGACTACGATAATTTGGTGTCGTGGAAATAATAAAATGTGGAATCTGATGAAAATACGCCTCGTTAGAGAATATAGTTATTCGTAAATATTTTCTTGCAGCCACTGCATATATTTTAAAAGAAAGTTTTTAATTTATACTAATTGTAAGTAAATTTAACGAATCGCACCTCCTTGCTCTTCACAAATATCAACAACTTGATGAAATTATTGTTTTCATCAGAAACACGATCACTCTACAAAATGAAAATTACACAACGTATTAATTCCTTTCAATTTCCGTCTGATTGCATTTTATACACTCGACCGATAGGAAGCTGAATGGCTGAGAATTGGGTACACGGCATCATCAATCGTCCTTTGATTTTGCCTTTGTATTTACACGATCCGACTGAAATCCATCGTTATAGAGATATCCGCAACGCTTTGCACAATCGGTTAACCACTTTCGAATATACATTCGTGACAGCTCTTTTGACAAAGCCTCGATACACTCTCTCGTCTACGTATTTATCATTCTATGTATCAGGAGATTGAATCTGTAATGACACAGCCACTTCGAATTCGTTTCGCTAGTTTACACATCGCATTTGTATGGAATAAACACAGAGAATAGACGTTTCCATCGTACCTTCGCGAGTAGACACCGAATCAGATATTAATTAAACGGTGAAAACAATGAAAAGGGAAACGTTGGTTTCGTAAATTGTTGCAATACAACACAATGGCCAACGGATCTTTTGAAACGTATATCTCATGATTGTAGTACTCAACGTTTAATCATACTTATTGGGTGTGATAATCTAGAGTATTTACTTTGTACGATGTATATTTTAACCGTTCTATTGTTAATTAAAATCTAATCAATCTTTTCATTTAGAATTGTACTGGATTCAAATTATTTGTCTTTATTTACTTTTATACATATCTTGAACTGTATGAATTCATTTTTTTACCGGTGTTAAAAAAGTACGGGATCATAGCTATTAGGGAATCAGTGTGTTTCTGAACAGAATAGAAGGATTAAAACGATCGCGAAACAATAATATGGAAGAAATAATAATAATCTCGGTGTTGCAAAAACGTAATAAAAAAGAAACAGATAAAAGGAAATTTATTTCTAAATATAAAAAATCCCACTAACGGTTGTGCAAGTATTAAAGGTATCCCGACCAATCTCATAAATAAAATTTCTGATGCAAATAATAAACGGAAATAAGGGAACACAGAAGTCTCTGTAGTATACATTTGTAAAAAGCAAATAAAGAAGCTAAGTGCGATTATAACTGGTATTACATGTACAAAAATCCATTTACACGATGCAAATCGGGTGACTGAACTGAAACTTTGATGAAAGTAAATTTCATTTAAAGAAGTTGTATCAAAGAGATGGAAACAAACGTTATTTACATCCAGGAAACTTTCTTAACGAGGCAAAGGTATAGCTGTTTCTTTGTGTACATGCTTGTATAAAGGAAAAAGACGTCGAAAATTTAGATCGTTTGACGCAAACAATGCAACTTGTATTCTCTGCAACAACCGGTTCAGGTAAACAACAATGGCGCAACTTAAAACTACTCGGTCCACAATAATCGTTTCACCGATGGCGTTTATCGATTAACTCGATGCCATTTAAAATCGTGATTAATGCACGCGTTTATTCTACTTGACTCGTTCTCTGTCCTGAATCTGAATAATCAATGAAGCTATCGGATTCGTAACAGATGTTTGCTCCCAAGTATGACGAGAATATCGTTAGAATGTAAAAGCGAACACTGGAATTCGGCGGAGTTCAATGCACCGCATAACTCTATCGATTATATTAATTTGATATTTCGTTATCTATAATTATACGTATAAATTAATTATTAGGTATTCCGTGCAAAAATGTTTGTAATAATTTCAAATTGATTTCTAGAATGAAATAATTCCAGTATGAGATCTCACTGTAGAACGATCCCCGGGAGTCGATAGATTTTATTAATCAGAAACTGCTTACTTTTTACATTTTAAATCTCTATCAACTGTAATTTTAAACGATTTATTTTTTATTATTTTAATTTTGTGCGATTTTATTTCTTGCACAGCTTTTTGAGTACCTACAGATGATTAATATCAATTTTTTTGCAAGACGCTGTATGCATAGTTTTAATTACTGCTATACGTCCATGCACAATTATTCGCAAATAATTCTCCATAAAAACATGTACCAAAAGTATTCTCAAATTTAATTTTTTTAAAACTTTCTCTACCAAGTACACCTCGTCTGGCTATGCTCGTGATATTCGGCAAAAGAACATAGAGGATCCCACATCTAACGTGAATTATTGATCCGTAAAGAACGCAAGACGTATATCCACGTCAAATGACCGTAAATCGTGGTCTCGACCTTAATAACGCAAGAAGATTACTTTCGATATCTTCGCGGACTCCATACATAACGGTTCCAAGTTCCATTCACTCCCTGTGAATTTGGCTTTATTCTCGTAGCACCGCAACTAAATTTGTCCGATTTAGTCGAAACCGTTGTCTAGAGATCGAAGCAAGAAACGAAGCAAGAAACGAAGCTTCAATTCCTGTATCGTTAATACCACTGAACGTGTAAGTTAAAATTTTCAGACACCGATATCCGTATCTTATTACACTCGAAACCAACCGAACACTTAATGCGATCAATCTAGATACAATAATGGCCCCTCCGACGTTAGATTTAGGAAGGATAATGCCTCCGGTTGAAAAAGGATGGGAGGTCAGGTGGTGCTGTAAGGATCAATACGCCATCCTCTCTCAAGAGAGAGCTTCACGTGTTGCTCCCGTTTCCGGTGCCACCCGGTGAACCAAAAAGGATCAATGTGCATCCCCTGCGACCACCGGTAATTACAAATCGGCGCGGCCGTTACAAAAAAAAATAATAACGAGCAGTTATCCGTGTAGGTTCCATTGGAAGGTAAGTTTTGAAATATGACGAATAAAGCTGTTGCTCTTATGATAAAATGTTGGTCGATATTCGAAATAATAATGGCACCCTGTTGCGTGTAAAAGGTTCAGGGAAGCAACTTGTCACCGTAAAAACTTGTTACATAAAAAGTGAAGCAATTAGGTACGAGTTACACTTTTATATAAAGTGTGTTTAGCTGTATATATTAAGAAGGAAATTTAATAAGCATCTTTTAAGAAACCATATCCCCTTGAGATGACACTTCTCGTCCTGGTTTTGATGAAAACCCAAGCATTCCGCCAAGAGAAGAAAACTGCACTCTCGAATAATTCACACGAACACTCCGCTTGAGAGTCCTCGTTTTCCTCGGACAACCTTTGAATCGTTCATTCCGTCTGCGCTTTTGTAGAAATCGATATTTTAAGAGTAGATACTTCGAATAATTCAGAGGCTAGAGTGGAGAAAAAAAAAAAGTGAACGACAAGAAGACGTTGGATCCAAAGAAGGAATATTAACGAGTGATGTAATTTTGCTTCTGATAAGTCATTGGTTATGGAACGAAAAAAAAGTTAAAATGTGAATCTAGATGTATAATACGTTCAATTATTATTGCATGTATTTTTTTTTCTTTTTTAATAAAACGATTTACTTTTGTACCGCAATAATGAAAGAAACGCAGATATCGCACCATCGATCGAAGGAAATGCTTGAAACCGAAGAAGGTCTTAAAACGATCGTAAAGCTCGAGATTTAGATCCAATAAATTATGAAACGCTACAATAATTCGGAGAAAAATAATGAAGTATGTAATTATACGTCTCGTAGTGCATGACTTATTGTATCGCGTTCTGTAGCGTGAACTGGTGTAACATATCAATGTAACTGATAAAACAGAAAAATTTACTTTTGTTCCGCAATATCGGAGAGAACAGACACTTCGCATCACTACTCGACGCTAAAAATATACTATTTGACACGAAAAAATGATCTAGATTGAAAAAATCGAGATGCAGAACGAATAAAACATGACACGCAACAGTAACGACCGTGACTTTGCTAAATCAAGCGCGAACGAGCAGTAACAAGTGCGACCCTATTAAAGAAATATAGATCGTTCACACAGCGTGCGAACAAGCAATATCTCACTTATCAATGTGCTACATATATCAATCGTTTTCATTATCAATAACGTACGACGATCATTTAGACTGTTAAATTGCGCAGTGCAATGTACCCAAAAGATAAAGTGGATAAATCAGTGCATGAAAAATATGTTCGTATAATGTAATGAATACGCTAACTCTCATTGCTGACAAATTATGAAGAATCATCATTTTTTGCAGGTACGAGAAAAAAGTGTAAATAATTTATCAAAGTAATTGATCTTTACAGAAAGAAAAACAAAAAAAAAACAGAAATAAAATATACATCGAACTGTGGTATTATTTCGTAAAAAGAGTTCAACAATTATCGATGAATTTATTCTACCAGAGAATTCGTAACGAAAATTCAAAATCTTATTTTTTTTCAACGCCATTTGTACTGTTATGTTTCGTTGGTAAAAAAAAGGTGTATTCTTAAGAAAATAAAATTTTGTTTATCAATTAAATCGTATTTGTAAATATCTGATTCATTGGTCTTTAGATTTAATTGGTTTCTCCTTATTCTTTGATATCTACTTGTTCAATGAATCTGATACATGTTGAAATTCTATTCTTATCTTTACAGTGTCGATATAATTGAGAACAATGCATAAATATATGCCTCATTATTAATTGTCACATTACCCAAGATAAATCAATTCTTTATGGAACTCGTAGTAATTAAGTAGTCTTACAAACGATATTCTCTTATCTTGTGAATATTTGCGCATCAAGTATCTGACAAACGAGATTAATTACTCACGGAAAACCCAAAGCCATACGTCACGAAATATGTTACAACTAATTAGCTTGTGAACAATTCCATGTTTCGAAATCCCATGTTTTTTTTTTATTACAAAATATATGACACAATTATATAGAATCATGAATGATAACAATCATTGATAACTGGAATACCCATACGTATACATCAATACGAATAATTTTATACTTCTTTTATCAACCTGCTTTTTATAATCATTTTTTATTAATTTAAAATTTCATTTATAACCATCCTTTTACAAGAATTACGGTTAACTCATAATTATTGGGCAAAATACTTAAAATGATCGTAAATTGAAGGTGAATAAAATTTTATAAAGAATCGTAATTCAAAGATGTCAATCTACGAGTCGCGTTTATCAGCTAAGAAATTAATTGCTTTAAAGACACGCGTAAACTACAATTAGAATAAGTTGATCCATAAATCATAACAAACCGCTTACGATCATAACTCTTAGTTTCAACACCACGAGCTTTGTGAAATGAAAGTCTATACAGAGATGAATCTCATCCGAGATATCAGTAAACGACAGATGTGTTATCAGAAAATAATTAATCATAGCAATCTAGATCAATCATGAAATTCACGTATTGATACAACACAGATCGCGCGACTATCTAATCTTGGACAATGGACGACTTAAACTTACATATTTTTCTAACTCCATGTCAGGGTATATAAAATATTTGTCCTATGCGAGATTTCAATGCAGTCCACAGTATACGATTCGAACAGAAACATGTTCTTGACAACATTATCGCTCTTTGCTCTATTAGCTCTCTCCGATGGTGAGTGGTTTCAATTTTCACACCTTTCATTTCTTTAAAAGAAAATTTACAATCAATTTTGAATTACTATTTCTTCTGCTTGTTAAAGTAAAGTTTCGTATTGAACGAATTGAAAGGTCGCATGAATCAAAAAGCTTTCGCTAAAAAATATTTTATTATAATAACATTTGTAATTATATTAAACTTTTCACTGTATCTCGTTCCAACATAGAAGTAACGTTCCTATTTATTTAATCGAAATTCAATTTTCATCGAACGTTGATTTAGCATTGAACTAATAGGCTTGAAAGGTATTACGAAAATTAAAGTATTCCTTCCATCGAGTAACACTGTTCACTGAACAGAAATTCGTGTGATTAAATACAGCTGATAAGCAGTGCAATCAGTGGCACCTGTATAATGAGCAGCGTTTCATCCGTAATCACTAGGTACTAATTATTGTGTACTGTTATTATTTACACAGCTGGGGTGTTGCCGAAGTTCGATCCAAGGATCGTGAACGGAGAGGACGCTGAGCTAGGAGAAATCCCGTATCAGGTAGGTTATTTTAATAACGAGACACTGTTCTTTATTGATTGCAAAAAGAAAAACTAGATCGAGGAAGAGAAAAAAGAAAAAGGAATCACAAATGAAATTTCTTAGCAAGCTCGACGATATTCCGAGTGTCTTTTTACTTCGCTCTGTCATCTGTCTTGCTTCTTCGATTTTATTCAGTTACCGGAATACGTTCTTTTATTATTAGGTGTCCCTTCAAAACAAGGGTAGCTCGTTCCATTTCTGTGGCGGTTCCGTTCTTAATGAAAATTATGTCATTACCGCGGCTCACTGCGTCAGCGGGTAAGCATTGGAAAAATTTTCTTCGAAACCTCTTTCGTACCGCAGACTTCTCTTAAAAAGTGGAAGAACGTGTGATCATGAAAAAAAATTAATTTTCTTTTTTAAAGCAAAACGGCCAGAGGAATCAAAGTCGTCGCTGGGACGATCGATTTATCTCAACCGGGCACGGAGCGCAATGTTCGAAAGATTATTATTAACGAAAATTATAACGATAGGGATTCTTGGAAGAACGACATAGCGTTGCTCAAGGTACTTAAAATTAAATGGTTACCGATAAAACCAAAATTAGTAACATCGAACATTGTCGATAGGACAAATATTTTTATACGATTGCGATTTTTTGTTACAGGTCGAGAAGCCATTTGTAAAATCGAAATATGTTTCTTTCGTTGCTCTTCCATCGCCCAATGAAAACATTAAGACGAATACCGTGGCAGCAGTTTCTGGATGGGGCAGACTTTGGGTTTGTAAATTATTCGCATTTAACTGCGTACCATGTTCTTGTTCTTTTTTAAAAAATATATTTAATTTTATAACAAACATGTATACCACTGTTCATAAATATTTGCCCACGCCTTAAACATACGTTTACCATAACAATACATTAATATAAAACAAATACTTATTTACCCAACACATGATTATTATTGTAAAGAAGAATAGTTTCCGTCTTTTAAGTTTTTCACATTTTTAAGTAAAGCAAAATAATGAAAGGAGCAAATAGTTATGGATTCTAGTGTACACTTGAACGCCGTTGCATTTTTTTTAAATGCATCAATTAATGAAACCATGTTGTATTATTGCAGCAAGGTGGTCCCACGACTATTTACCTTCAACGTGTAGACATCTTGATTGCTGATCAAGAGTACTGCAGGTTAATGTACAACAGACAGCATTACAACGTCTACGATTCGCAGATTTGTGCTTACGACCCAAGCGTTGAAAAAGGATCTTGTCATGTAACTTTTATTCACTAAAATTACACTATATAATAGTTATTTTGTATAATTGTTATTGTACCTAAATTATACTTTGCAATCATTTTTCCATGATTCGTCTTTCCGTATAATTTTATCAAAATTGCATTTTATAATTATTACTTTATGGAATCGACGTCAATTTTTTTTTTCCGACAAAATTTTTCTTGTAAGATTTTAATTGAATTGTAATTTCATTTGAATTATTTTTGAAAATATGTGTCTTTCTTTTTATACAGGGTGACTCCGGTGGCCCCTTGACCGTCGATGGAAAACTCGTTGGTCTCGTTTCGTGGGCAATGGGTTGCGCCCTCACTGACTACCCCACTGTCTACACCCGCGTGTCGTCTCAGCTTGATTGGATAAAAGCAAACGCTGTGTAAATCCAGCAAATGAGACATGAATTAAATGTCAAAGTAAAAAGCACGAGCATAAGACTTGAACTTTTTCACGCCGAGTAAAATATTTCGAAACTTTGCTAAGTGAAAATAATGACCTTTACATTTTGAAGCGTTCTTTCACTATTGTATTCTGTATATTTATTTTATGAAAGAATAAATCGTTTATTTAATATTGCAATATACGTTTTTTTTTATCATTCTTTGAACCACAACCCTAGTGTTTCAGGTATACGTTTAATAATTATTTACTTTATATTATCAAAATATTTGATAATTTAAAATAATATATCGAACATCTGAAATATCGAAGTTCTTTTTCTAATTCGTAATCAAGGATCAATTACAAATCCTTGATTTTTGTATGCAATATAATGTAAAAAGTATGAATAAATATTTCCTCTAATAACTGCAATTTAAACAATTATTTAGTTAAATGTTCAATATTCTGTTATAAAAAGAATACTAAAATTATAGAAATATGGGGATTAAATATTAATCATCAAATATCATTTTAAAGCAATGATAAGACAAATTAATACTTGAAAACCAATACTTAACTCTATAGACTAGATTAATCAGATAAAAAAGTGATAATAAATAGCAAAGATATATCTTTAATTACTAGTAATTATTTTTCTTCTTCAAATATCGATGGTTAGTTTACACGTTAAGACGTTTAAAACTATTTACACGTAATTATCAACTAAGTTTAAGTTCGAGAATTTAATCATCTCTAAAAACCATCTGCTAGTTTCTGATAAACAGTTAGTTCGTATCTACAATCGAGTACTACTGATTAAAAACATAAAATTACAATCAAAGGATTCGACGCAGAAAATATATTCTATTTTTATCTTAGTTAACATGCCACAGCTTACGTTTGATACATTAAAATCTGTACAATGTTACTATTGCCGATACCGAAACAAAGAGAGGACGGTCAGTTTCTGTGGCCACGAGTTAGTCATATGAAAAATAAATTAATCCCGACCGTAACCGAGATAAAAACAATTTATCAATCAGTTCTCTTTTTTAAGAACATGTAATCTACGGGTATATACCGAGCAGACTGTTCGACAATCTCATCTTTCATCGATCAGATTTTTTGATTGTGTCAATTTCATAACACGAGGTCTGTATTGCTGCTCTTTGTTGTGGCATTAGCGGGGAATAACGGCAAGTAACAATCAAATCTGCGTTTCATTTGAATTACCTCTCGGTAAACGGGACTAATATAATTAATACACTAAATCCTAATAAACCATAAACTACATCTCTAAATACAGATTATCTTAGCTACAGTCACAGTGATACTAAACTTCAGCTGAATTAACCACTATAACGTTATTCAACCATAATCACAGCCGCCAGATTAACTCTGGACTTGGAGTCCAAAATTGTAAACGGTCAAAATGTGAAACCAGGCGAAATTCCATTCCAGGTACGTGAGAATCGTTCGTTAATGCATGAAAGTGGAAGACAAACACAAGAATAAAATGAAATTTTATAGTATCGCGTTTCTTGAGTTCGTTATATCTTTTCGGATATAATTAAAATATTAAAAATATATTAAAATGGTATCTCATAAAAAAAAAATATATATATATATTACTTTTATTTTAAAGGTATCTCTTCAAATTAATGGCCAACATTTCTGCGGTGGATCGATACTCAATGCAAATTACGTTCTCACCGCAGCTCACTGCGTCACCGACTAAGTTTCCTAATTTTCCACCAACCGAAATCCTCGATTATAATCATAACACGAGCAACATTATAAGACTAATAATATTGTTAACAGTTACTCAGCTAGCACGATCAAAGTTATCGTTGGAACTATAAAAGTAAATGACCAACGCAATGTTCATCGAGCTCAGAATATTATTCGCGAAAAATATAATCCTTATAATGCCTGGATCAACGACATCGCTTTGATCAAGATACGTAACATCTATCTAATTCTACTCTTGAGTGTTGCGCGATATTCCTTTGGACGAGTAGAACAGTTGGACAGGTTGTCCGATTGGACACGATTAAACAAGTAGTAATTCCTTTGAATATTTCGTTGGAAATACGTAAAGATTATAGTCGTGAAAGCTGGAAAGGTTCGAACGCTAAAGTGACAGATGTTTTTATAAGACCCAGATGTCCTGGAAAACCTCGAAAAACAAGCACAATCCAACTCTCCCCTGTCAATTTCCATTTACTCCTTCCTACGACCTCTATCCCAAACCAACAATCGGTAAAAGCATTTTTTAATATTTCTAATATAAAAATTTCTCGCTACAGAGACCAGATAAAACGGAACCACTTTAACATAGCCACTATAATCACAGTAGTATATTTTTAATATTTGTACATTTTTAACTTTAATCATTCGTACAAAGAATTATCGGCATGTGAGATTCTTGTAAAATTTTATAAATTTTTATAAAGTTAAAAAGACAACACGTTTACGCTCGCGTTACCAGTTACTTGGATTGGATCCAACAACACGCGGTTTAAATTAAAAAAAATCTACGCCACGTACGTAACACTGATTTGTAATAAAATGGTAATAAAAGAATTTGAGTTGTAGAACAACTGTTATATAATATTAATAATTACTTGACCGACAACCTCCATTTTCTCTCTTAATAGTTAATTTATATTTTTAATAAATACCCAACCCCAAAGCACCGTCACGAAGGGAAACAAAATTTGTTTTAGAAACAATTTATCACAGAAATGTAATTAAATTACAATGCACATTCGGAGCAATCAATTTTGTGCAAAAATTTTTATAAAAGAACGCTGCTTTTACGCCGCTACACGCGTAGACATTAATATTCAATTTCCATGCACAGTTTTGGTCTGCACGTTTCAATTTAAACAATGGAAACAGCCGAAGTTGCATTTCGGAAACAAATAACGATTCGCATTCCTCTGCGAAGCTCTTCCATTGGCGTCAGTTTTATAAATATACCACTCTCATTCAACTTAAATTACGTGTGCATTGTCGTAACATTTTGTTGCACAACTTAACAAATTACAACTTTAACGATTCAACAAACCGTGGACTTTTATATCAAACTTTATTGAGTTTGATGTACCCGTACGCCCTATATAAATACTCAAGTAGTATCGACACAATTGATTCGCGATCGATCTTACCGTTAATCAACCGTAATTAACAGTTCAATGCTCTTTTTGTTTTGCATACACCTCTGTACGTAGAATCGCGTTTGAATATTTTCGCCGAATTGGCAGCTGTGCTAACATCGATTGCATTTTGATTCCGCTTTTGTGTTTATGCAAGGACGCTGAAATCCAATAGCGCCATAATTCAGATGTTTGTAATGCGTTTGGATTATTCACGCGGACGCGTTCGTGTCACAAGAAACCATTCACCTCGTGTATCTCTCTATCATGAATGTCATGGAGCTAAATACACCTCCGACGTTATCGTAAACTAAACGGAGTTATTAACAATGATTTAGTGTAACCACAAAATCAAGCAACGTGTATTATATCCATGTGAAATTGTATAAATTAAGAACGTTCGCTTCTGTTTTGCATCAAACTATTTAGTATGATTTTTAACACAACTTATATATTGGGTTGTTCGGAAAGTAATTTCGTTTTTTCCCGATAGAGGATTTAATTGTATTTTTTTGCACCCAACTTCACACTTAAGCCGCATAATCATTATATGTTTTGAGAGCTGATATAGCAAGGTTTGTGTGTGAAAAAGTCCATTTGATTCTAGGCAGTAGTTTTTGGTTGGCGCCCTTTTAAATATGGAGAGCAATAAGCAGCATTTCCGTCATATTTTACTTTTTTACTATAGAAAAGGTAAAAATGCTGTTCAAGCCAGAAAGAAATTAACCGATGTGTATGGAGAAGATGTGTTGACGGTACGCCAGTGCCAGAACTGGTTTGCAAAATTTCGATCCGGAAACTTTGATGTCGAAGATGCACCAGGTTCTGGAAGGCCGGTTGAAGCTGATAAAGACAAGATAAAGGCATTAGTTGATGCAAACCGGCGAATAACAACACGAAAGATGGCGAAAGGTGCTGGACTAGAATTGCCAATATATAATTTAATAAAATATTTGTTCATTATACGAAAATTGTTTTTCACAAAAAAAAACGAAATTACTTTCCGAACAACCCAATACTTATTTCTATCGAAGAGACCAGAAAGTGAAATGTAAATAAAAAAATACGTAATGCGAGGAAAGAAGTAATAATTGTGAATAGAAATAAAAATAGATAATAAAATTTTGATTATCTATTTCGTAATTATAACAAATTTCTACCAGAAATTATTAATTGGTCGTTTTAAATATTTTCGATGCGCCAGTGTTAATACAACTAGTGAAATAATTAATTATATATGTTGTTTGTTAATAAATAACTCTACACTTGTCACTATCGTAAGAAGAATGTTTAAACGCGGAACTGCTCGAGGCTACTCGAAGTAATGACTCCTTGTGAAAAGGGAAAAGCCATCTGAGAAACGAATTCGTTTTCTTTGCTTTTTCGTTTACTCAGAGCTTCATTTTGGTGCCAGCAGTCAATAGGTATTTGAACAAAGGAAAATTTTCATTTTTCCCGGTCCACAATTGTGCTTTATGCTGATATCCGATTACAGAGGTGATTTTTATGTTATGTTATTTACGTACAGTTAAACATATATAGAAAGCAATAAAGAATAATAGCGAAAATACAAAATACAGATCATAAAATAAACTCGTGTCGTATGGATTTCCACGGTTTCACCAGTGTTATTGATTTAAATTCAGAGTAGAATTTAAATAATCTCTGTCAAGATTAATGGTACTGTTTAACGAATAACAGACATGGAAAATCTTTGTTTTTCGGACTAAAATTGGTGCACGAAAGCGTACCGTTTTATGTTATTAACGCATGAAAGCCTATGGACCAACGTGTTGTCGCATAAAACATAAATTGTCGTTCAAATTCTGCTTTTGATTTTTGGTTGAATTTCACGAGAGAAGTGGTAAGGTACAAAATAACGGGTCAGTTGATATAACAAAATCAATAGCACCATGACGTTCACATGTTACTCTCGTTTATACGATGTTACTCGAAAAAGAATCGTTGGATACATTTTATTTACATTTTAAAACAGAAATAAGTGAATTATGCTAAATATACATGAACGTGTAACAATTAATTTGACGCGAAACTAAAAAGTTTTCAGAACAAAGATTTCTTCGTTTAACAAGCAGGTTGGATTAAGAGGACAAGGTTTAATTTCTTTCAAAATCTTTTTACCTCCGAGTCGCTTAATAACTCTTAATAGATTCGAAATAGGTTTTACAATGAACGTAAACTCGCAGGTATCTCGTTCATAATTAAATTCTTAATAACCGATATCGTCGAGCTTAGGGCGACGTTAAATGTAAAACTGCGTTTCAATTTTTTTCTTAAATAGCAGCAAAGTTTGCTTGATGCGTTCGTTTAAAGAAAGAAACTAACTTTTAAGTACATCGTAAGCAACTGCAACGTGGTGTAAAATATTTATTCATCGCAGAAACCGGTGTGCATTGTCGACGAAAAATTCTCAGGTTTCGAGGGAAGAGGAACTGAAAGGAACACTATTGTACAAAGAAAAATTGCAGCGAGAAATTTCATTACGAACAACACCGACTTGGTGACACAGCACCTTATGATGAGAGGCTTTCATAAATGTTTGCATTTCGATGAAACAGAAAGAATTAAGAAACAAAGGGACAAGGGGCGCGTGAAAGTAAATCTTTTCAGTTCTCGCGGAAAGAAGCATTTTTATAAGCGAAAGCTTCTCCAGTCTCTCCTTTCCGGCAACCAGAATGAAATATTACAAATTATTAGGCAAAGGTTAATTCATCTGTGACAACATTCGCACGATCAAGGGTGTCGCGCGTTAAAAATAGCCTACAAAATAACGTTGATTATTTTATTAAAAATGAGGGGAAACGGTTTCCCTTTTATGTAAATATAATACTTGGTTAAATGCAGGACGCGAACATCGCTTTGGTTACAGAAGCTCAGAGGGCACACTGAGAACCATAAAATGAAATTTAGAAGCAGAATTTATAATAAGGCCAACCTTTTGAGATACAAGAGAAAAGACTGCAACCGCGACAACTTTCAGAAAATGGCTTACAAAATTTCGCAGCCAGAGTAAACGTTGATGTTTCGAAACGAGCACTTTAATCTCACAAATGAAACAATCGAGCCACGCGATGCAAAGTAGAAACATTGTTCTTTCCATAAATTAATCTACGTATGCAGCTGATAAAAAATAAAAAGTAAAAATACAGATGCTATAAAAAAAAATCGAGTATTGACGTAATAACAGTTACAACCATCTGTGAGAAAATGCGCAGCAAGTGCATTAAGCGATATGCAAAGATAATAATTTCCATTTCCCGGGTATACAATAAAAAAATATCGCGCAAACTGGTGGTACATTTGCAAACGTTGCAAACGTTGCAAACGTTGCAAACGACGAGGAACAAAATCATAATTACTTTGAAAAAAGGAAATTTGCTCGAAATATAACAAGGTCCGTTGGTAATTCTTGAAAATTCCAGTCCACGATGCGCATCCGAACATATTTACATTGCTAATGAAATTTCATTTCCGCTTTCTATTTCTCGAAGTGGCAATGCGGAAGACTCCGCTGGCGTGGTTCTTCGAATTTTTTTCACCAACTTATTCTCAAACCACTTACGTAACACATAGAAAGTTGCTCGGTACTAGAGAAAAGAAAAAAAGCACGACGATAATTGCCTGAAACTGGGCCAGTACCATGGAATCGATTTTCCCCGCGAAAATGAGGAAGTCTTTTTGTTTCTTTTTGTTACTTTCTGTTATCTCCAACTCAAATTTGATCATCCTCTTATACACCAACTTACGCTAATGAAGAGTTTAATATAAAAGATAAAGTTAAACTTAATATTTACGCAGTTTGTTATTCAATCTTCCTGTGAACTTAAAAAAGTTCTAACTTTGAGAAAAAGTTTTAAGAAGCAATAAACACACATATAAGTAGCAGTTTCCTTGTATTTGTTTTAAAATTGGATAAGTTTTTAGAAAAAAAAAAGGTGATTAAACGAGAAAAGAAAATCTTTACGAAGGTACCGTAACTCTGATCTGAAACAAATCTAGCACATTTATTACGGTTATGTTTCCCTCTTCTAATTCAAATTCCAAGATTGTTGTATTTCGATTAATCAAAATCTAGATCAGAAATTAAATAATTAACGGTGTCTCGTTCCTTTCGGGTTAATTACTTGCCTCGTTAAATTCTATTTTTCAACGCAGAGCACAATTCACGTGTCCGCTTCGTTACCGTCACGTAGCATTGTACAAAATTCATTAAATTCTTCCCTGCACGCAGTAATTAATTGAGATAGGGCATCCATGTCGCTATGTTGAACTGACAGAAAGTACTCCGCCATGGGTCTACTAACCAGAAAATAATCTAGTTATAACGTTGCAACGAAATTACCGATGTTGCTCCAAAAGAAAAATATAAATCAATTCAACCACTCTATGCTTAAAAATAGTTCGATCAACTTGCGCGTCGAGTAATTACAGTTCCGAATGCCGTGATCTACCGTACGTTCCGTGATAATTTATTTCTTTTGAAATTTACACGACTCGATAAAATCGGCGGAATATAATCTGAAATAAAATTATTAGATGTCATAAAAGAATATTGGAAAAAAAAATTAAAAATCTGAGAATGAAAATAAATTTCACAGGAAACCTAAGAAACTCTCCGTGAAAATGAAAGAATTCTGCGCCAACTACTGCACAAGTCTTGGAAGAAAACGTTTACAAATGTTTCTTTCAAAGTGCAAAAAGTGCAAAAAGTGCAAAAAGTGCAAA
>SMSQ01018725.1:25807-59342 GCA_019453375.1 Ctenoplectra terminalis | reverse complement strand
TTACATTATACATTTTCCAAATTATACATCGTTCTTGTTACTGGCAAAAGGAATTTTCTACCGAAGCTTTTTGAATATAAAGTAAATCGAATTCTTCTGATTTAATAATTTCATGAATTCTCTCTTTCAAACTGAGAAGAATTCTTTTTTTTTTTTTAACAACATTAATGCAATTGAATAGATCGTTTCAAAACTTTCACGCGCTTTCTGCAATGAACAGTTAGACAGCATTTGAAAAGAGCACTTTGGCACCCAGAGGTAAAGGGTACACGGATAATTAGCAGCGTGAGTGGGCACCGCATCCTTTCGTTAAACGTGCTTCATATTCAAGTGGCCATTCAGAAGGAATAAAAATTCCATTGTAAGTGTATTAACGCTCACAAACGACTCTACCCGTAAACCGAAATCGGTTGAAAAGCTTTCTCAATATAGGTTGGGTACACGTATGTAGTACGTACGGAATGAGGAGTGTCATCCTCACAGACTCTGAATTAAATGCATATGCTCAGCAATGAAAGAAGCGTTCCCTCTGTGTTTTGTAGAGCTCAATTAATTCAAACGCGAATAATACTTTTATTTCGTAAAAATCATGATGAAATATGCGATACAATATTTTATAAAACTTTTATGTGTCATTTTAATCTGTGCACTCGAAAGATTGTAAATTTAATTCTTTCTAAATAAATGATAAATTTCCATATATCGTATTGGTACAAAAATTCGTTGTTTATTTAAATTTAAATAAATATTCTTTGGACAACCTGTTATACATATTTTCTATTTGTTATTATTAATTTTCCTTTAATTGGTAAAAGACTGTTCCGTTGTAACAGGTTCAGGTAACAACCCTTAATTCGATAACCTAATATCGATTTTGATAATAACCGCTATAAAGGCAACGCTGAGGCGAAACATACATTCGTGTCGCCAAAAACAGTGAAAACGAGGCGCATATAATACGTAGAAAAAAAAAATGGTTCTCCAATAACCGTTTAAGCGGTCTGTCACTTTTTTCCGATTCCCCGCTATCGCAAACGCCAATCGTGTTAGCATGCACCCTACGTTCCATGGCTGTTGAGCAATTTTTCAGACATGGATACCTTCATTTGTGAAAAAAGCGTTTGATTTCTTTATATCGAATATTCCAAGTGTGCCAGTATGTATTTTGCTATAAAATTCTTTCTACGCGATCCGCTTTAATTTAATTACCAAAAATTCCATTACCTGGGCTTCGATTTGTACCTTTTAAAATTTATACCTATTGCAAATAGATTTTAGAAAAATTTAGTAGAACAGATTCTAAAATAATTTGAAACGACATTTGTATAATCCTAACTAAACATTATTTTATTTAACCATTTTTTATTTAACCGATACCGAATGTCGGCCTAAACTCGATTATACTACTGGAGTAGCTTACACGTAAATACGTAAACCTGTATTCAATAATCAATTTTCGTCCATGCAAACTCTATCCAAAAGAAGAATAAAAATGAAATGTATAAATAAATAAAGTGCAAAAAGTGCAAAAAGTGCAAAAAGTGCAAATGATCATTGCGCTGCGATCGTTAAAACATACTCTCCTGCGCGGTTTAATTGCCTAGAAAGCTCGTTGTCGAGCTGCAGGAGCAAAGCTTCAGCACAAAGGAAAGACTGCTCCAATTGGAGCTTGTCAGAAAGACGAAAGAATACAATTACATTACAAGGAACTGAAAGGGGGAAATAAAAAGACGCGCGGGTCGCCTCTTCGAAACGACGAAACTGGGACATTGACCTTTAGACGCGGTTCTTAGATGTTCCGATAAAATCAATACGAAATCCTCAGCACCCCATAGTCGTACCAACTTTTCACGTAAAACTTTCGATTAACAATAATCCTGAAAAATTGAACATGTTTGAACGTTTTATAATTTATCGCATAAAAACGAATATTTTCGTAAAGGATATCGATTGTGTTAAAATCCTGTGATTCATTGCGTTAATGTATGCATGTTATTTTTTTTACAATACGTGATAACTATAACAAAGCTCTAAAAATGATTTCAATCTCTGCACGGTGAGAGATAAATTCAAACAATGTTACAGTATTACAGCACAAACACGTGGCTTGCGATGCATAAGAGAGATATTCTCTTCACCGCAGCTCATATTCCGCATCCCTACTGCTCTACCAAGAATAATTAAGTTTCGTAAACGAACAAACGCATAGACCACAATTTGCTATAGCCGATTTCTCGGGCTTTATTCGTTTCTTTTCATCCAGCATGCTTCCATTACGATGCTAAGCTGAAAGGACTCGTTCGCTCGTGAAACTGAATTTTTAAAAGAACAGGACGAATGAACGGTCTCCAGTAGCGGTTCAAAGTGTTCTCATTAATAAAATTTGTCGTACTAATCGAAGTCCGCAATTAAATTCGTAGTAAGTCGTTGCAAATTGTTTTCAAATATTGTTAACGATGCATAAAAACGACATATTTAATAAAAGAAACAAAATATCTTGTTATGATCGCTAGTTTTTTAAATAATTAGCTTCGATGGAATGTCTAGGACTCATAATTTAAAACAGACTTACAAAGAATTGTTATCTGTAAAAGAATCATACATTTTCCTCTTTACATTATACATTTTCCAAATTATACATCGTTCTTGTTACTGGCAAAAGGAATTTTCTACCGAAGCTTTTTGAATATAAAGTAAATCGAATTCTTCTGATTTAATAATTTCATGAATTCTCTCTTTCAAACTGAGAAGAATTCTTTTTTTTTTTTTAACAACATTAATGCAATTGAATAGATCGTTTCAAAACTTTCACGCGCTTTCTGCAATGAACAGTTAGACAGCATTTGAAAAGAGCACTTTGGCACCCAGAGGTAAAGGGTACACGGATAATTAGCAGCGTGAGTGGGCACCGCATCCTTTCGTTAAACGTGCTTCATATTCAAGTGGCCATTCAGAAGGAATAAAAATTCCATTGTAAGTGTATTAACGCTCACAAACGACTCTACCCGTAAACCGAAATCGGTTGAAAAGCTTTCTCAATATAGGTTGGGTACACGTATGTAGTACGTACGGAATGAGGAGTGTCATCCTCACAGACTCTGAATTAAATGCATATGCTCAGCAATGAAAGAAGCGTTCCCTCTGTGTTTTGTAGAGCTCAATTAATTCAAACGCGAATAATACTTTTATTTCGTAAAAATCATGATGAAATATGCGATACAATATTTTATAAAACTTTTATGTGTCATTTTAATCTGTGCACTCGAAAGATTGTAAATTTAATTCTTTCTAAATAAATGATAAATTTCCATATATCGTATTGGTACAAAAATTCGTTGTTTATTTAAATTTAAATAAATATTCTTTGGACAACCTGTTATACATATTTTCTATTTGTTATTATTAATTTTCCTTTAATTGGTAAAAGACTGTTCCGTTGTAACAGGTTCAGGTAACAACCCTTAATTCGATAACCTAATATCGATTTTGATAATAACCGCTATAAAGGCAACGCTGAGGCGAAACATACATTCGTGTCGCCAAAAACAGTGAAAACGAGGCGCATATAATACGTAGAAAAAAAAAATGGTTCTCCAATAACCGTTTAAGCGGTCTGTCACTTTTTTCCGATTCCCCGCTATCGCAAACGCCAATCGTGTTAGCATGCACCCTACGTTCCATGGCTGTTGAGCAATTTTTCAGACATGGATACCTTCATTTGTGAAAAAAGCGTTTGATTTCTTTATATCGAATATTCCAAGTGTGCCAGTATGTATTTTGCTATAAAATTCTTTCTACGCGATCCGCTTTAATTTAATTACCAAAAATTCCATTACCTGGGCTTCGATTTGTACCTTTTAAAATTTATACCTATTGCAAATAGATTTTAGAAAAATTTAGTAGAACAGATTCTAAAATAATTTGAAACGACATTTGTATAATCCTAACTAAACATTATTTTATTTAACCATTTTTTATTTAACCGATACCGAATGTCGGCCTAAACTCGATTATACTACTGGAGTAGCTTACACGTAAATACGTAAACCTGTATTCAATAATCAATTTTCGTCCATGCAAACTCTATCCAAAAGAAGAATAAAAATGAAATGTATAAATAAATGCTGGTGGTATACAGATAATTTTCCTTGTACACTATAATTTTTCCCACTTTCAACGCTTTCAAAGTATACATATTTTATTTCGCTACCTTCCATTAGTTTGATGTTAAAATAATTATTCTAACATATTTCACGTTTTATTATAAATAACGATCTGCATATTTACACGTATCCGACGTTATTTTTGTTAATACGTTTTAATTTTTTCATTTTCTTTTTTCTTTTCTGTTTTATCCAATAGATTTAAAATGAATAAAATTTGATCATTCTGTTCTAAGTTTAAAAATAATTATTCCCCCAGGGGTTTAATATCAGTCACGACGTTGCAAAATTTTCCACTCACGTTACCGCGTAACCTGCATCCACCGCTTGCAGGAAATTTCGGCATCGCAGTGTCATCACGCCGTGAAATCCATTTAAGAAAACCTACCCGAAGGGTGGGTATCACAAAAGCCGCATGCTTCGACTGTTTCGTATTCACGAACTTGATGTAACTCCATCTTGCTTCAATTTAAATTCTCTTTTCAGGGACGAATCCGTGGAAGTGTCTTATCTGATATAACATCGCAGGTGCAATCTTCATGGTGCACGCCCGGCGACACGTTTTGCACAATAAAAGGAAAATTGTTCCTTTAATACACGTTACTTTCATCCGACTACACGTGTAAAACTTTCGATGTGGAATTTTTACTAATAGAAATCCGATTTATCGCGGCGGTCAAACATAAATTTATATTTCATTGCGATATTCGATTTTACCAGTGTCTCAAAAAATACTGCACGTTTCAATAGTTCACATTTTAGTTCGTGAACAATGGAAACAGGAACAAACAATCTATTATCGTAATCAGCGTGTTATATAAATATATCCTATACATTTTATTTCGATAAGCGTTAAAAAAAAAAGAAAGAGAAAAGTAGAATAATATAGCAAAGCTACACATTTTCTGAAACGCCACAATATTAATATTGAAAAGCAATTTTTTTTCATAACTTGTTTTCATTATTTCAATGACGTATAAATTTTAGTTCGTTCTTTCTTATTTTTGTAATACGAACAAACCGCAGCAGTATGCGCATAAAAAACGATATACTGGTATTGGCAGTGAAGCGCACGTTGCAAGGACTCGTCTACATGCTAAGTGGAATACCATACCCAACTCTGCTGCTCTCAAAGCGCTCAAACTTAAAGCTGTTCCCAAAGTAGAACTCGTTGTCGCTCTACTGCCTTTTGCAGAGCTCTCGCGCAAGTGAACTAGTCGCAGTCTTCATTTAATAAAGCTACTTCGCTTAACAAAGATTTTGGCTATCTGGCCGATCTTGGTATCACGGTGTACAAACACAAGGACCAAGTCCAATGTGATACTTGCAAACTGATTTGTTAAATTTTAATGGTAATTAACGCGATAACGTGAAATATACTTCAATTTAATCAGTCTTTCAATGAATATTTATGCTTGAAGTTTAATTCGCGTTCTATACAATTTGTTGTTCACGGCGTAGTTATTTTAATGGTTTAATTAATAACAGATTAAAAGCTCGATACGAGTATATGTATCTATTGCAATAGCTTTATAGCAGTTACGCACGTTTCGGAAGAGCGAAACAAAAAATTCTAGCTATTACGTTCATTATAAATGCAAGAAAGCATTTCCGTGTACAGGAATAAAGCGCACGAATAATTAGCGTGAATCAACGCCACTCCCTCCAGGTAAAAAACTACTCCGAACCAGAGAGTGGCCATTTAATGGTAATAAAAGTTCCATTGTACGCGTATTCAGGCGCATCCTAAGAAAGTAAAAAACTTTCTTCTGGGTCGCAGATTCTTCTAACGTTTAAATACAGCGGGATCAATTTTTCAAATTTGTGTTGCTAAAAGTATAAACTGATAGGATTCGGGAATGAATTGGATCGTTACAAAAAACCAACATAAATAATTATTCTGTATAGCAATAGTTGCGATTAAAAAGTGTTTGAAAAATTAATACCCTACTACTATTCTTTATTCTGTATTACTATTCTTTGAGACAACACAATATCGAACTGCTTGCCTAAACCCTCTTATATCCTCTTCCACGCGATTAATCCTTCGACGTCCAACAGCTACGTGACTTCGAGTCACTATCTTTGGACATCTGAGTTACACATTCTTACACACATGTCCACCGACCATACAGAACCTAAGTCCTTGCCATAAATTATAAATCGTTCGAAACTAGTCAGACTAATTGCCTTCGACGCCCATTAAAATACTTCATCCCTAACAAACTCCGTATCTCGCCAACCAACGAATAACCCGACCCCAAACGTAAATTCTTGAATTCCTGAAAAAATGAAAAGCACGCAAGGCACTCACCTGTTTCCGCAACGGGGTAGAGCACTCGTCCTTACTCCTCTCGAACCGCTCGAACTTGAAGCTGTTGCTCCTGTAGAGTTCGTTGTCGCTTTGCTGCCTCCTGCAGAGCCGTCGCGTGAGTGCGCGCGGTCTACAGGGCGCACATTCGGTGGCGAGACCCCAATGCAGGTGCAGCATCGCGAGTTCCGCGGTGCACCTGGCCATAGCGCAACCGGCGCGCCTCACGCGGTACTTAACACGCTTTATCCGTCCCTCGTGCTGTGGCTTATGGCTGCACGGTTGCGAGCCACTTCCACTGCAATCGCACGTGCGACGCGACCGGCGTTGCCTGACCGTGTGCGAGCACGGCTTTACTTCCTCGCCGCACTCGCACTCGCCGCCGCCTGTGTGGGTGCAGTTTATTCTTTCGGCGCACTCGCACGGCTGCTGCTGCTGTTGCTGTTGCTGTTGATTTGACTGGCTCGCCTGGGAGAAAGTGGGTGAAGAGGATTGCACTCGGTGTCGCGTACCAACGCTTGGAGCAAAGTGTCGACAAGGTCGCTCTGGACAATCGCATCTGCGAAAGGTGGAACGCGTGTGTTACTGACTGGTTGATGAGTATGCAGAACTGACAGGGTGAATGATGAAAGTATAATAATTGGTGACTGGACATACGGAATGGGTGTGTGCAGCTATTGAAAATAAAAGTTTGTAGAAAACAATTTTGTGATTGCTAAAATTTGATTAAGAAAATTGTTACTTTCCTGTTGTTCTTTTTATTAAGAAAAAAAAGTTTCATATCATAAGTCCTTTTTATGTCCTGAATCGGTTTTTTTCAATGTGGGAGAAACGAAATGGAATTGATTGGAATTAAATCGAGCCTGACCATTAATGAACTCTCAGTGAGTTTGAAAGATATTTTCTGACCTATTCGAGTGCAGTGATTCTAGCGAGAAAATGAATTAATCCTCCGAGAATGACGTTGTAAGATGTAAAAGTGGTTCAAATTGAAGATTCAACGAAGAAAATCAATATAGGGTAATCACGGTTTGACATAACGACTAAGTAATCATAAGTAGCAAAACTTCCATTTTGTGAACTTCTCGGGGCTATATGAAGCGATAAAACTCTAATATTGGAGATATTCCGCCACCTTCAAGACCACTAAATTCTGATATCGGCAATATCCCGATACTCCGCTAGGAAGGAGTAAAACGATTTAACTTCAACAGCGAACAGCCTCGTGGCATACTGTCTAAATGTTGAAATACAAGTTTACTCCAAATCTAAACTATAAAATATAAAAAATAATACTTAAAGTAAAGAACTGTGCGTCACACCTACGAATACCAAAATCAATTTTATCAAAATCTAAATGGTTCCACGATCCCTTTTCCCCACACACGATTAAATTGAAGTACAGAAACCGAATCCTAACCAGGCTCTTCGGTTTCTACAGAAGCCTGGTTGGGATTCGGTTGTTTATGCTCAGAATCACGTTCCATGAGGCGAGTGCCATTGACATCGTGACCTATACACCGATAATTTATGAGAGCCATTCGAACATCCACAGCTGAGTCATACTGGGATCGAGCTAGATTTCAATTGCTCCGACATAATATGACCAGCATCCTACAAAGTTCTTTTGAATTCAACGGGTTCTAATTTTTCTTATCCGACTTTGACTGAATTCTACCGAGTTCTCGACCACTCTTCCAACGTTTGAATCACATTGTATCAAGACGTATTATACTCTACCGAATCTTGTTGGATTTCAATGCTTTCTGTCACGGCCAGCCGTCTCTAACTCGCCTCACGCTAACCTAGATAAATCCAACCAAATGCTATTGGCTCTTCTCATAATCAAAAATACGTTCTGTCAGATACTGGTGATACGTATCGTAGTTTTGGTGGACCTGACCGAGTTTCGTTCGGTTCTATCCAATTTACCCTTGGTTTGTGACTTTTCTTTTTTTAGTTGCTATGATACAAAGTTTCTTTATCGTAAAAATAAATCATCCGGACGAAGATAATATTTATTGAGTTAGGATTTATATTTATAAATTAAACGGTACAATAGGGAACTAAAAATAACTAAATAAGTTTCTTAACTCGTTCTTTGTTTTTTAACTATTTGCAGAGAATTAGAAATCTTGCGTTAAATATTAATTATACGAAGTTATTAATTCTGAATAAATCGATTACACGCGATGCTAATAAATTCTATTATCGTGACATTCGCATTCGTTCGTCATTTCATTTCGCTTAATTGCTCTGTGTCTGTGACGACACGAACGATTCTCGATAGAAAATTATATTCACTCTAGTTGCGAACAAAAATTGTAGGAGATTAAAAATAACGATTACGTTGATAAATCTTAACAACGATAAATAATATTAACGATCCGTTGAAGGAACATAATGTTCTTGAAATTATTTGAAATTTCTTTCCCCGGGTGATTTAGGAGCGGAACTTTTAGGAACAAAGGAGAAAAACGTCGACGACGATTTTGGTACTATATACGCAAACATCCATAACGCTTAAGACGTTAACGACAAAGTAAAACGCGGAACGAGCAAAAAATATAGGAATAGCCTGTAATTTTTCATTATTTTCGGACAGGAATATAATAAAGTACCAAAGCGACACGGTGAAACGTGCAATATTTATAAAACGGCTATGCACGAGCAGAATTATTCAAAGCGACACGAGAATTGTAGTGAAACTTAACTTTCGTTTTTTTTTTCTTTCTTTCTTTCTTTCTTTCTTGCTTCGAACTTTATAAATGGTACACTGCTAAATTGGTGTCAAGTGTCTGCTGTTAAAAATCACTTCTTAGAGAACTAGAATTTAAATTAACGCAACCTTGTCCTTGCAAACTAATTATGAAATGAAATGAAATATTAAAAGAGCAATTTGCTAATTTTCAAACTCTGAACGTTGTAGAGCAAACTGAATTAAAACTGACAAAATATTATTTATCGCTAAAATGTATGACTTTTGATCATACGCGAACACGATAAAAGCAGAGCAAACATAAACACGTTAATGTATTTCACTTTCACGTTCTACGAAAAATACTGTTTCAGTGATCGATTTTCCACTACAAAACTTCTAACGTTCAGGATAAAAGTAATTACATAACTTCGCATAGTTTTTAGAATCGTGCAGTTAAAATGTAATTCACGTTTCGACGGTGCGTCAAATAAATTATCAAATAAACGTCGTACCTTGTCGTTTCGATAGAATTATATTAGAAAACTTGGATCGATACAAAGAATAGAAATGTTTAACAGAAAATATGAGATTTATAAAAATCTAAATAATGATACTATTCGTTCTGTCAAACAAGATATTGATTTCAATAACGTACCCATTTTTACTTTCGACAAATGTAAACGCTCCGTATTCAATATCTACATGACCTAATATTGGGTGTAATATCATTCCAGTCAATCGGGTTATAGCTCTGTATGCCTAACAGCTTCCATAAGACTATTACACTGTTCGAAAAGATCCTCTTACAAGAAAAAGTTCCCACAAAAATTCCGCTTGACATAACATTAATAAAGTATTCTACTTCGAAACAAGTAAAAAAAAGAAGAAAAAAAAAAGAAAAAAAAAGAAAAAAAACACGAGATCAGAGCTTCGTTCGCTATACTGGCAAGCTACCTGTAGAATATAAAGCTATAATGCAACGAGGCTCGATTTATTTCCCGAGCTTCCTCGAAGCTCCTTTCCGTCAGTCAATAATCTTACACTTATCAGTCGTATTAAAATCACGCGAAAGTGTTTCGACCACTCGAATACTCTCTCTTCGTCCAACGTGCAACGCGTAATCCCCTCGTTCGCATTTCCATCGTTAAGTACACGCATTACCCTCTCCCTACGAAAGGGCGCCAGGTTAACTATACTCGCACCGCTTCGAGCTTTGCTTACGGCTTCGCAAATACGATCAACACGCCGTTACTTTGACCTTCGTTCCTTCCACCCCTTTAACTCATAATGGTTTGCAACGTGTGCGTGCGCTGTCGCACGGAAGAGCAACAGAGAGTGATAAAGGAAAAAGAACAAACACCGAGAAAAAGACGACGAAACAACCAATTACTCTTGTTTATTTACCTTCGAACCCTTCGCACGGCCGATATACGCGGTACATGCTGGCAAGGCTGTGATTCCGGTGGACAGTCACAGTTGCCAACCGCGGGTCGGGTACGACGAACCCTAATCAGTACCGGATGTACCGGGCATGGCTGCACCTGACAACCGCACACGATCGTCTGTGGTCCACCCCGAGATTTCCGACCGCCTCCTCGTTTCGCGCGTTGGTCCACGTGCAGCTGACACGGCTGTACAGGGCAGCCACAGCGAGCTGTGGCACCACGACGCCCGGCACCTTGTACGCGTCTCCACACCCGCTCCATTCAACGACCGGCGTGCGACTAACAAATGCACACCCCACACCACTCGATGCTCTTGATTCGCCTCGTCGATCCTCGGAAAACTTCGGTTACCTCCGTCACCCCTAGCTTTTCGGCAAACCGTTACCGTTACGCATCGCGACCGAACTCGAGATGCGCGAACGATGCAACCCCCTCTGCACGATGTATCTCAATTCTGCATCGAGAACACGTGGAAAGATGTCGTGTGCAACCGTGCTATGTTTTTTCCACTGTTTTCAAAATGTTTCTGAACCACTTTATGGACCATCCGATGATACACGCTGCTTTTTGGAAAGGTATATTTGTTGCATGTTGTTGTGGTATAAAGATTTTTATTTTTTTGTCTCGACAGTGCTTAACGATAGGGCAAGTAATAGTATAGATGCGTTGATACGGTTTCGATTAGTTTCAACGATATTAATCGCTATAGGTTGCTATTAATTTTTATTACTTGCTATTAGGTTGATAAATTATTTTGATAACCAACTTAACGGTAAAAGTATTCGTGAAAATTAACAATAACATGATATACGTACATTGATTTTAATTAAGCGTGTATTAGGATACATTTTTTTATCATCACAAGTATGTATAAAATAGTACAAAGTAGTTTGTCTATGTACATCAACTTGATCATGTAGTACTTAACACAGAAGCAGTAAATATTTGTTGCAAAATGCGAGGTATATCCTTGAGGTCCATACAGACGAACGCGCGCCCCGAAGTTATCTTCTTGGTCAAACTTAAAATTAAATATACATATTTTTACGCCTGTCTTCGAAGAAGAATTAAGTTGATTTAGAAATATTATACAATTTACACTTACTTAATAGCTTGATCGCCTAAAGATCCAATGAATATAACAAACGCGTTAACGTCCGGATTTGAGGTAAGAATTTTTGCAACTCTCTCGGGCCTAATGCCGTAACGTTCAAAATTGGCGTCCGAGAATACAACAACGATACATTCATCGGCGTCTTCTGTTGCTAAACTCGCGATCGCATGCTGAATTGCCCTCACTGTATTATCACCGGACATACAAAAGCGCGAGTGTGCATGCATCGTCTGAAAGAAATTACCTCGTTCTTAACGCTGCATCTTAAATTTAATCGAAGCAATTCCTTAACCTCTATTACCTTTATTACTTCCAATCTCTGCTTATTATCCGTTGGCGGTTGAGCATACTTTACGAAAACAATATCATAGTCATCACCGGAATGACCAACAATATCGTACTGAAACTTTCCTTCGTATCCGCTAAACGCTTCCATTACCATAACACAAGCTTCCATTTCTCGATCAAGCCGCCCATCGTACCCATTAAACCTATACATACTACCAGAAACGTCTAGCACTAATTTTAAACGCTTCGGTTTTATCGGTGGAGTACCAAACTCAGGTTCTCTCTCCGCCCTTCTTCGGTAAATAGTTCTTTCCCCTGTTAATCCTTCGATTAATTTGGTATCGTCTAACTCACCAGAAGTTTGGTGCCTGCACCATTGACGTTCTTTACTTTTGGCCTGTAAGCTATCTGTAAGATGTAATTCGAATTTTCGTATTAAAAATTTTCAAATCTTACGTGCCTCTGTTTATTTTAACAGCGTATATTAATACAATAATAAAACGTTTACCCATTATAGTCCTTAACGCTTTAACTTGTTTCTGAACAGCATCGCTGAACTGAGAATACATTTCATGATCGTATTTGTTCATGCTAATCTCTTTTAAATGCTTTTTTAAAGCTTTAAGACCCATTTCTCTCGCTGCCTTTTTTACGTGTTCCGGTACCGCGTTCTTCTCTTCGTCGCTAAGTTGGTGCACCGTATGGCCAACATCCAAACGATAAGGTCCACCCTTTCCACCAAGACCCGCTGTATCTCTTCCTGAAATTTTCATTATACACTTAAGTCCTGGCGCATATTCATATTTTATGCATCGTACACTGTACCTCCGGTTCCTCCGGCCCACGTATTTCCTCCGACATGCGGTTCGTTTTTCTCATCGATTTTACCATGCTTAGGACTACTAACGTCCAACCCAGAATACCGTTCTTTTGTGATTTGCAACTTCTCGTTACCGTTTTCCACCATTCTTAGCCAAGAACCGAGCGATTTTTCGATGTTCGCTAACGACGTTTCCCAAAGACGAACGCATCCACTTGCGTCTACCGTTACAAGATCCTGATTTGATTTTGGCGCAACATACAAAGGATGTTTGTTTGGATACAATAATTGAGTCGCATACGATACATCAGCTGGTCTAAAAATGTAAGTTCAATAAACATGAATGAAATAAAAAATAGTTAAACGTTAAAAAATTGTTTAGCGTCGAAGCTAATTATGAATACTCACTGTGGTATGGATATATAACGCAGTTTATGATTTACGGTATCAACAACTTCTAAATAACCAGCAACTTCTACAGATCTTCTAGTCTTTGAAAGAACTTCATCAGGGACTTCGTGAGGTTGAACTGTTCCGACGATTTGTCCGTTTTCCATAACAATAGGAGGAGTAAAACTTTCAATGCGATTTGTCCTTGGCCAAGAATGAAGTTCGTTAAAACCGTCCAAATCAGGAAATCCAACGGCAATACTGGCATAGGTGTTATCGGTAACTAGCAATCTATTTGGAGAATCTATCTTTTGCTGTAGTGCCGCACTGAGTATATTACTCTTTAAGCTACTATTAGTGCAACTGAAGAAAGAACCAATGTTGAAATTATTTTTACTAGATTCTTCCACTTCTTGCAAAATATTTGGACATGGAGATGAATCCGCGGACTTTTTGAGAATATATTTGTTTCTTTTCATATCTTGGATCAACCACTTTTTTTCTGATGGAACCAAAATTGATTCTACATCAAATGGTAAATTAATCGTGTAAGAATACATGGAATGTAAGTTGATTACTTCCATCCTGTTAGAATTATAAGTATAGAAAATGATTTGATTATGAGAATTTATCAAATCACAGTTCATCTTCCAGCGAAGATTCATGTTTCTAAAAGCGTTTGATATTTTATCCGATGCCATATTAAAGAAAGTTAACAATTCTATCTTTCGAACGGAACCTTCGTTTAAATTCACTAACAACAAAATATTATTCTGAAAACAGATATTTCGTATAAAAATTTATAAAATGAGATTTATTTGATTCAAAAACTACTTACTGTTTCTTCGTGCACTAAAACGTTTTGATCGTTATCAATCGCCATTGTGAACCGAGGTCTGACACCCTGTTCAAAGTTTATTAAACTAGGTAATACAGTTTGTTGAATTTTATCCGACTCTTGACTCATAGTAAAGATCTTTAATGGATTCATGGTAAGAATATTAATTTTATCATCCGTCCCATCGCCTCTGGAGCCTTTAGTAACTGAAAGACCCATAATTACTCCAACCTTACCGATTGGTACGGTCCAATAACTTTGCAATTCAGTAAATAAAGCTGATCTAGCTTCAACGCGGTTTAAAGGTAAACTCTTTTGCGTTAAATTTATCGGTTGTTTTAGTTTAACATATTTCTCCTGTACTTTTAATACTTCTTGTTTATTTGAAAAGTTCCACGTAGTACTAATCTTGTTTTCCGGTAAAGATATTCTGCAAAGGAAAAGGAAAAAAAAACATTAAACATTGTACTCTTTTTATATTTTATTTTTGTTTTAAATATATATATATATATAATTCAAAAATAAAAATACATATCAAAATTATCTATCGTGTTCATTTGTCTGAAATAAAAATTGTTCTGAGGAAATTCTTTTCCATCAAATATCTTACTCTTTCGCTAGTGCAATATTTGTGGAACTTGTTTCAATGGGAATCCCATATTTATGTAAAACAGAGACCAATGTATTAAAAGTTTCTGTGCTATATCGATCGAAATCGAATACATTTCGCACTACATTAGCTAATGGTTCTTGTGGAAATTTCTAAAAAATAGAAAAAAAAAAAGATAAAACGGTTCGCTAATGTACGAAACGTTACAACTTAAGAAACAGATTAATTCATACAAACTCACCTCTAAATGTTTTACAATATTAACAACTTCTCGCGTTGAATATGGATAAGAAACTAAACCTTGATCGGCCATATTTCGCAGCTCGCCGAAAGCCTTTACTAACTTAAATATTATATTTCTATCTACACTCGGACCGTATTGCTTCAAAAGTTGAATTTCATTTTCAATGCTTGGATTATCAACCGCGTGTGTACTGAACAGATCACCTAATGCTCCAAAGAAATCATGGCCCAAAAATGGGAAACCGGGTCTATTCGCCAATACTATCATTCGGAAATCTGGATGGAGCAGTATTGTATTCGACTGTTCTGCATCAGAACTTACAGAAGACACTATGCGTCTACCATCTGATAGTATCATTTCACCGGATTCGACTAAAGTCTGAAACCATAAAAATTAATTGTGCCTCCGATATAAACTTAATTTAAACATACATACCTTTAAAATACAAGTAACATGGGTTGGAGCTTTGTCCGCCTCATCAACAACAAGCACATGTCCCAATTTAACGGCTTGCACAAGCGGCGAGTCTTCGTACACCACTTTCCCGTCCTTAACCATCGGCTGAAGGGTTAAAGTTTGAACAGTGGTGTCCCTATGTAACTGTATGTATTCGCGTGGCCTATTTAGAAGTTGCAACAATCGATCGACAATTTTATTCTTGCCGACACCCTGGTTCCCAACCAGCAACAAATTCTGTCCCAAACTAAAGTCTTGCAACAAGTTCTCTAGTAGCGCGACATGCTGTGGCACGTCATAGAACAGAATGTCGGGTACTTTCGTTAAGGCTGTGGTATTGTATCGTTCGACAACCGTGTTACCAATTTGTACCGTATTTCCTATAACTTGACATTTGATACGTTCGTCAATCGTATTTTTCGTTGGAACGATACCCACACGATCGCAACAATCTTCCAACGCTTGTTTCACTATTGCCGGTAAGAAACGAGCCAGACAAGCGCGTTGCACCGCGCTATAAGGATCGTCGGTTTCAAATTTGTGCATCCTTCCCGCTATCCTCAAAAGCTGTCTCGTGCTAAGAAAGCCGGCTAAGGACTGTAAAGTTGGATCACTGGAGGATCGCAGTACGTGCGCCAGTTCTAAAATCTTCGATAACGCCACGGAAGGTTCTCCGTACTAAAACAACACAAGACACCGCTTAGTATGCAACGGAACGTTCCTATAAGATTAAAAGGAACGTCTAAAAATAACGACGAACACCTTCGATCGAATGATATGCAGTTCCTCCGTTTTGGTGAGCGGCCTCATTTCGTGGAAAAGGAACAAACTAAGTAGCTCCGAATTCAACCATTGCCTCGAAGACGTGTTAATGACCGGTGACTCTGCCAAAGCTATAATTCTGAAGGATGGATGAATGCGTAGCACACTTGATTCTAGCAGTTCCGCGTCAGATTTATTGAACTTCTCTTTTATTTCGTCGTAACGATCTGCCCTAACGAGTCTTTTACCATCGTGCAATTGTAACTCTCGATCATGAATCAGTCTAGAAATGAAGTATGTTGTTTAATTTCGATTCGGAGATTTCTTGAGAACTTATAAGCTCAATGCACCTATGTACTATAGCCAAAGTACTAGGATCGATTCTATTAATTCCATCCAATATAGCTAATTTTCCGTCCAAAGCTGCGTCGACGAGTGGTGAATTTTTCCAAACCGTGTCACCGTTGGACAATGTCGTTCGTTGCTGTATCAAATCCCTGGAAGTCATATCCTAAGAAGATATTTTAACTGTTTAAACTAAACTCCTATTTTTATACCTTATAAATAATTCGTCGTTACTTTAAATTATTTTTAAGATAAATGTAAACATGCTTGCCTGATATAGTACTATAGGTTCTACTTCGTATCCCATTAAATTAGCCAGAGTTTGTACCGTCATAGATTTTCCACAGCCTTTCGGACCGATCAGACATAAGTCAGAAACAACGTGCGATTCCAACATACTTGTTAACAAATTATTTTGATAATTCGTATCTACGTATTTATTTTCTTTTACAGTTTTCTTTATATTGCTGGTGCCACACGAAACCTGGTAATCGAATACATAATTGAAATGCGACAATTTTCGAATCTGTTAACTTTTTTCATCATTTATCGTGCAAAATGACTCACGTTCAACCCTACTTCCTCATCGGCATACTTTATACTAACATCCATTGAATTTTGTTCCTCGTGTTTCTTATTTACATTTACACGCTTTGAAACCGTAGCGTCGTTCGTCTTTGCGTGCGAAATATTAAAGGTGTCTAGTATGCTTTCGACGGCACTTTGGCCCTCTTTACCCAAAAATAATTTATAAGGATAACATCTGTAAAATATATCGAACACCGGCAGGTATGGACATTTATCCTACGGTTGCGCACAAATTAAAACAAAACTTATTAAATACATCGGTATTCGGAATAAAAAAACAAAGTATTTACCATTATAACAGCAACAGATGACAAGTTATCCAGGGGAAAATCCGGAAGACCTAAGGACACAGCTTCTTGTGTGACCAAAGCGTGCGCGCATGATAATAATTGCTTTAATTTCGCAGTGTCAGGGTGCGTTATTAAATTTCTCAAAGTGTCCAATTGTTCCTAAAATTTGCAAAAATGTTTTGAAAATAGATTTCTCTACAAATATTTCTCCTAAAATTTACAACAGAATTGAAAAAAAAAAAATCAAATTTCTCTAACAAACACTTTGATTCAATTTTTAAGAAAAAAAAATTAATACTTGAACGGTGTGAGAAAATTCTTGCTGTTCTTTTTTTATGCTTCAATGTTAAGTGCACGAAGCGTGTTGTTTACGATGGTTCTAATTTCCAAGCAGAAGTTAATAATTCACGCGTCTTCGAGTACCTTACAGCGAGCAAAGTTATGGTTATATTACTTCCGCGAGCTATCCACATTGTTTCCGTCTGCCCGAAAACCGCATATCCCGCATAATTGTGAACAACTTCACGTACAGAATGTTACACCACAATTTGTTTGAAACAGTCCACGCGAGTGATTAGCACCAAGAGAGCTTTCTAGCGCGCGCCAAGTACGATAATAACTACCACTCGGCACGAAATCCGTTGGATAGCTTACTGATTTCCATCGAAAAGTTTCAATTGAGCTACATTCTCAGACCTATCGGCACGATTATCGCGGTTTCCATGAAAATACGATTCCATTAACAATCCCTGGTATAGATCCATGAAAAGAAAAAACTTTTGTGGATATCAATTCAATTTGAATCGAATCTTTTTTACATTTAGTTCTTCATGAACGAACAAAAAAATGATGTTTACAAGATTCAGAGTTTATGCAATTCTACGTTAAATACCTATAAGATATAAATAAATAAGCAGAAATTTTTATATCATTGATCAGAGACAAAAAACGTACTTAATAAAAGTATGTGAAAAACTATATAATTTTATTCTTAAATAAACGTAGTAATTCAAGTAATAAAAAAAGAAATATTTAAACGTAGTAATTCAAGTAAAATAACTGATAAATATTAAATTGTAAGTAGAAGTGATCCATAATAAGTCAGCCACCATAAATGCACAGAAAACTACTTCCTCGTAAATTAAAAAGTTGAATATCTCTAAAACGAATAATTGTTACCAGACATGCGTTCGTTAATACCTCTTTGTCTCTTTCAATGAAATTTAAAGTTTGTATTAATGAAACGAGCATAGACATAGTTCGATTGCATGTTACATTACATTATGACTCGGCGTTTAATGTCACTTCTAATAACTTATAAAACGAATGCAATTTAGAAGAACCGATGCAGTTTTGAATAACTGCAAAATTTCTTACAGGAATTATATTTTAAGATACGATCAGCACCGCGCATACTACGGCATTGAGAATTTTTTAAAACGCGCCGAACAATTACGACATCAATGCTTTATTCGAAGCTGCAAACATGCGACTCACGATTTCCGATAAATCATCGAAGTTCGATGCACCTTAAATTCATAAATCCAGTATTTTTACACAATAATAAACACCTGTCCATTCCAGCTATGTAAAATGTTAAATTCTATTACATAAATGCAACAATCATACAACTATAAATCATCATTATTTCAATCTCAAACTGTATTATTTTCGTTTTAAAACTAAATTGCAACAACTTTTGGAATTCGTGCGACCTCCACGCCCCATGAAACAACTTTTAACTAAGTATCGAACAAAAACTACTTTCAAACGCATTGTACAACTTTTAAAGCATAAAAGAAAACTCGTACGTGCAATACTTATTGCTTCCTAAATTGCGCTACGTGACGTAAAATTCTACAACATATTATTGGAAGCCTCGTCGTTTCGTCACGGAGAACCGCCCTAAGGCAGCTTAAATACCCCGTAACTCCTAATTATATTTGACTTTTTAAGTAACCCACGCCACAGCTATTATTTTGTTCAATTTACGGATACAGACGGCGCTAAAGCGTGTAAAACTCGTCGGTCGCGACGTCTCGCACCGGCACCATTCCCGGTTGCTTCTTCACGCGCGGAATAATGGGTATCGAATTGGCTCTCGATAAAACGGGATTTATTACGACGTATTGGGTTTCAGTGAAAAACTGTGAAAAGGGAATGAAACAGGTATGTACTTACGAAGAAAGGATCGCCATGCAAATGAGGAAACGTACTTCCACGAATAATCGAGCTAACGTGTTACTTTATGTACGTTAATTAATATTCGAAATTGATTATCGTACATTGCAATGAAATTAATAAATTAATGTATCGCAATTAGGAAAATTAAAGTAATTAAATTAAATTAAAGAAATTCGTAAATAAAAAGTGTTTCGTTATAATAAAGATAAATATGTGTGAATAATGAATAATTATTAATTAATTACCTTTTGGCGATGTTAATATCAAGAGAACACGAGGATAGTCTTTATTAATAAATTGCTACCGTTAAAATTAGAAACATTAAAGTTTATCATTTACGGTAAATATTTAAATAACTGACTGACATAGTCACTAGAAACGGTCATGTAGCGGAAAATAATTTTCATCAGCGTTTTTAATGATTATTATATGAGATGTTAAAGAGATTGAGGTAAATTACACGACAGCTAATACGCATGCAATATAAATGACTAAATATTATTTCTAGTCGTTTATCAACGATTCTTGCGAAGACGTGTGGTTTTCTTTGTAAATAAGATTGGGTATCACTATATCCAATTTTAGTCGTCCGGGAGGAGACCGTATCGTCGAGGATGCTTTTCCTTTAATATCATTATTCGACTCTTCGTCGTCCGACTTTGATATCTTTGCATTTTTTAATACATAAGGTAAAGGATCCATAGATGTTTCGTTGTATACTTCAAACTGTTCCCTCGTATTCTTTATTTTAGGCAATCGTGTTTGGAACATTTTATTCTCTTCGTTTCCAAAGCATTCAGAATTACGCTCTTTGTGTAATTTATAATTTTTTACTATTACCCTTTCCCTGTCTTCGAAGGAATCGAGTTTCAAACGAGGGAGTCTCCTCTTGGCAGAACTCCATCTATGTTGATCCTCGCGCGGAGATTTGCCCGCAAAGTCATCCTCGAAGTCGTTGCTCTGCGCTCTTCCAGACAAATCCAACCACTGAAGAACCCTCTCAAACAATGGATTCCAAAAAGTATCGGATGTTCCCTCTGTCTGTCTACATTCCGTTATGTTCAATTTGAAATCCGGCTCTGACTCTGGTGTTCTTCTTGCATAAGTGTCATTCTTAAAAACTCGTTTATCAGGGAAAAGGTCTGAATCTTCTTTTATCGCTTTATGACAGCGATGCTTCTTCTGAATTTTTCTACTGTCGTTTAAAAGGGACTCCAAGGTGCTGATGTCAGAGGCACCAGTTGACATTCTAGGACAAGGAGGTGCGGACAACTTGCGATACATTTGGGAAGGTGCCTTTGTTTCTGAAAGATCGTTATTAGCTACCATTTGCAAGTTCGTGAAACAACTGTTCAGTCGATCCAGTCTCGACTCCAACTGTTGATACTCTGTCGCGTAACTTTTATTTCTCGATACACGAGAACGTCGATGTGATTTAGAATTGATCAATGGATCATCGGGCGATAAAATCGCGTGTCGAATACCGTTTACCCAGACAGTACGAACGGATATCGGTCTCTCTGATGACGACCATATGGCTGGCATTGTTCAATTATTAATTAGTTATTAATTTGTTCGATTGCCAATAAATAAATAAAAAAATATATAAAAAATCTTTAAAAAAAAAAAAGAAAAAGAAAGAAAGATACGTAATGTTTATTTTTTTAATAAATATTTTCTATTTTATCATGTTCTTTATTCATTTTTCACGTTTTTCAAGAATAAGTCTTGATTGTTCGTAATTTTTTGGCAGATTCAGCAACACCGTATGTCGAACTTTTTATTCGACTGAATTCCGACGTATTGACTCCCGACTGAACAGGACAAACAAGGCTCCACTATTCTCGCGACACGCGATCCAAACTACGATGACTGTGACCATAGCGCTACTACGAACAGTTTATATAGGAAGGAAGCCAGCACCGGAAGGGATGGACGAATGGAGGGGCTTGTGCGACCTCCGCACCCCATACCTAACGATACGTCGCTACATAAATCAGGTAAAACTTTAGCAAATTGCATGCGCCACAATCTTCTCCGAGTCGCGCTAGTAATTACCAAGCGTTGTCACATGAAACTTACAACTTACAAACTTGATAGTTGTCAGATTGCTAGCAAGTAGTATGTACATGTATACTCGGAGTTTTATTGAAAATAAATAATTCATTATTTAATTAATTTTAATCACTTTCGGTGATTTTTGTCGAATAAACGATGCAATACAGCAATTCTACGTTTTATATTGTATAACGGGTGTTATAAAAAAGTTCTAATATTTATGATAAAAATTAAAATTTTAGACTTCAAAGAATAAATATAAAATATATATTGTCATCGATTGATGATTTTTTACGTAATTCATTAATATAAATAAAACTGTTTTAAATTGAAATCGTTGTATAGATCCTCTAAATTATGATGAAACTTAATTCAACATTTAAAGGTACTTACCTCAAAACTTGGGGGTGGAATATGTCTGGCTTGAAATCTAGATCTAAGAGGAGGATCGAGCGGATGGCCAGGATACCTTGGTGCTGGCATACCCAGTGCAATAACTCTAAAATCTTCGCTAACTCTAACAAGCCTCCAAGCATTTAATTCCTCTTGACTATGAGTCTAAAAAAAAAAAAAAAAGAAAATAATAATAATAATAAATTTCTGTAAACTTATTATGTCAGTTAATTAACAGTATAAAATCATCGGCATAAAATAATACCTCTAGTAACTTGTCGTAACGCGTTGCAGGAACAAGAAATCTCCCATCCTCTAAATGCATCTCACGGTTTTCTAATAAATTATTCAACACAGGAAGTACATTTCTTTCAGCTTTCTCTACACCTTCAATAATGAGAACTCTTCCATTTGTTGCAGCCCTCACTGCACTTTGATCGTGATAATAAGCAGTACCACTTTTTATTTCTCTTCGTTGTTTCAAATCTGTTTCCGTTGTATCCCTCGAAAGTGCAATAAACTCTACCTCGCGCTCTGTGAGTTCTAGAAAAGCAAGAGCTAATTTTCTTCGTTTGATTCCTGGTCCACCGATTAGAAAGATATCTTGAGATAAAACATCCTTTTGGAGCATCCATTTTAAATGTTTTAACGTGGATGTGTCTTCCTTTCGAGCGGATATATCTATTACTGTTTCCAAAAGAATTATCGTTGTTTTACTTTCTCTCAAAGACAAAATCAACAATATAAAAAACAAACTTGATTAACTTACAGTATTTTCTAGGCACATATTCAGACTTCTGTGGTAATTTCACTTGTTTTGAAACATCACCAATGGTAACAACCACACTATCTGTAATAAGAATATAATAAATAATCTCTAATAATATCACAGTGTCATTAAATAATTACTCGATCTTCATTTATTTTACCTGATTTATAACGCGTAAACAATGAAAGGTTAGAACGAAATATTTTAGATTTCGTTAAAACTCTAGACGTAGTTGACATACAACGAAAGTTACAAGAAACGTATAACATTGTTTTATTTTAACTTATTTTCATTGCAGTGCCAAAAGAAGTATAGGATAAATATTTTTTTCTAAAAAAAAATACACGTATATAAAATGTATTTTAACCGAATAGCTTATGATTGATTGCAATAGACTATGATCAAAGTTCATTTTCGGTTAAAAAAAAATAGAAAAGAAAAATATTTCATAGTATTACGTTGTTAGTATCTTTTCTATCATAAAGTTATGTTTATTGATAATAAACAAATAATTGAAGTGTCTTCGTGCAATACTATTGTTAGGTTACGTACAAATATTACATAAAATATATTTAAATAAATTGAACAAATAAATAAAATGATTAACATGAATGAAAATCATAATGTTTTAATGAAATCGATAAAAAACAGTAAATGTAATATTACAATAACTAATACACAATATTTACAAGTATCTAAAAGTATTTAAAACTAAATAGTTATTCATAAAATTATAGTTATATAATTCTATATTTGAGAAATAAGAAATTAAGAAACATATGTAGATTATGACATCACATTTTTATTATCCCACTGAAACGTATTACAATAATTTTGAACTATGTTAACATTAACATATATCTTATTGCTGCCTAAGTGTTTTACAATTAGCTGCACAAATTAAATCATATAGAAAAAAAACAGTCTTTCTGTAGCTTATCATTTACAGAATGTCTAAATTAAAAATAAACTTTGTACTTGATTATAAACACTTGCAAACAGTTAAGTTTCCAATAAAAAGTTTCTTATAAAATATCCATACATTAAATTATTAAGATAATCGTAGAGATTTGCATTATATTTTAGAAGTCTTAATAAATTATATTCATAATAATATTTAAGCATTAAACTGCACTCTAATTCTTTTTGTTTAAACTAAAAATTATCTGATTATTTGCAAATATTCTGTATAGTAAATCATAACATTAAGTACTTACTTTATGCACAGTATCAAATGTAAATAAATTACTTAAGATTAATATCTATACAGTACAGTGGATTCCGGTTAACTGGAACACATTGGGACCGGACTAATTTGTCCCAATAAAGCGAATTTCAATAGACAAACTCTGAATAAGGTGAAAAATAAAGCAAAAACCGAATTATTGGAAAACATACGTAGTATTCGATCTTGAATACAAATGTGTGTTTAAGCATATAAACAAAGCTTACAATAAATAATAAAATAACGTTAATAAGTAATCAAAAACAAGTAAATAAATACTTCCAATCAGAATCACTACTTCATAACGAGCTTTACTGTATCTCCAATCGTAAACTGTACGATGTATGATACGTATGTTCCATATAAACGAAGTGGAAACAATAGTTTTTGTTTCCGTTCTTCAGTGTTTGTCCCAACTAAACGACGGTCCCGATTAACCGGAATCCACTATATATCACATTTGTTAAAAGGTACAAAGATCTACTTTGATTCCTACATGTTGTTCATTCTATACTATTTAGGCAGTAAACTGGAAATTTGAAGCGATCTCAGAAAAAGAGCACTTTTATAATAAATTAGATCTCATAATAAGCAATAGAGATATATTTGATAATCTAACATTACTTGAGGTTGTTCAGCAATACTGTATAAATAATTTATATAGCGAAAAGTATTTGTATGTTTTACAAAGAAAAATGCTACACGTTTAATATTCATTTTTTAACAGTTAGAAATGTGCAATTAGTAAATAAACACGAGATATGTTTGAGAGATATACAGCGCAAATAAACGAAATATCTTAATTTTTTTTTTTCTTTTTTTTTTAATTGTTCGAACAAAGGGAAATTTTATTGACTTCAGAGATTTTATTAATACTAAGTAAACATTTGAATGCAACTACGATTATCCTACAGTCACCGGCAATTCGTTCCTTTTTACCCTGTCTATTTCAGAAGCAACCTATCGAAATTTTACGAAATTTATGTAAATACAGGAATACCATTGCGTGTTTGCAACGAGTCACACATAGGAACCAAGAGAGTAAAATATCTCTTATAATTTACACTTAATATAATGCTCTCTTCCATCGGGTTTTAAAAACTCCTCTAAAAAAGAAAGAATAAATTTCAGATTAAAATATAAGCATAAATACCAAAAGAAGGAATATTAATAATATTCGTCTTTAATTGAAATTACCTCTACAAAGTCGTCTGTCCTCCTAGCATTGGCAGGATAATAATCAACAATTAAAGGGCGCGGTCTTTGACCAATACCAGATGGCTGCTGTAACCCACACGTTTGTTCTTCATTTTTAATTACATTTACTAATGTACTCACGACCTTCTCATCTAGTTGTGACATAGCTTTATTCGGTGTTTTCATACGTCTTAGAAACAAAGCATTCCATTTTTGCCTTAAATGTAAGAAGAATCTAGCAGTGTCCGGATCAAGTTTAAATACTACCCAATCATCAAGTTTAAAAATCGTTCCTTCATTACTTTCGTCAACTTCAGAATCTGATTCGCTCTCTGGTACAGCTGTAGATAGAAAATAATGATATTAAGATATTTATATGATGTTCAGATACACGATGTATAAATTAACAAAGTAACACTTACACTCAGCCTCATAAATTACATCTACAGATAATCTTGCTGGTCCACAGAACAAAGCCACTGTTAATGGATTGACCAAAGTGACCATTTTAACATGACAAAATCGTCCTGTACGACTCATTTCTTCGTAAAGCAACCAATCACAGGGTAATACCTGTGCATTAGCTGCATATGTTTGGGTGGATGTTACTCTCGGTGATTTAGGATAATCTCTCAATGTTGACGATGGATGGAAAAATACTTTTACTTCTTTTCTGCAAGGTTAATTACCAAATGCATGAGAAATTAATATACCACACAGAAATATAATATATGTATAAGAGATAAAATAGGCAACATACTGTGTTCTTAGTTGTAAATGCTCCCTATCTACCCTTATTATGTTTGGATATAAACCAGCAGTCAAAGCAGCTTTCACCACTGCCCAGTTTTCAGAATTAGAATTCAAGTCTCTAATATCTCCTGGTCCTCTTGCCCTAACAAATCCAGATGCACGAAGTTGACCAAGAAGTTGAGTCCGCATACCAACCACCATTTCCATCACAGCAGCAGAAATAAAATTTTGTTCACAGAATGTGCGTTCTTTACCGCTTGCACGTGCATTTTGCCAACCTTGAAAAGCACGTAAAACTGCCATATGATCGGAATATGTATTGGTCGCAAATCTCTTACGAGCTGCGTTTGCGGCTCTTTTTTGTGATGGTTGTAGCGGTAACATAAAAGGATCCCTGGAAATTATTTGTCAAAATAACATCTTTTTCGTTTACACGATATAAGTTTAGAAAACCATAAGGTTTTACTTACTTGTATGCTAAACTACATACAATAGTTAAGACTGGATCTAAGCATTTCAAAACAACAGCATACAATAACATTTTCCCAAGTCGTGGTTCAATTGGTAAATCAAGCAAATGACTTCCTAGTTCGGTGAGATCTTCCCATGGGTCTAATGCATCAATAGTTTTTAATAACTGAACTGCATTTCTTGTTACTACATTAGAAGGTGGTTCCAATGCTCGATCTAAGAATTCCGCAATGGGTGTGTTTCCTGGAGCTAAATGTTTCGCATACAAGCATAGTTCTTGCAGCGGTGATCTTAAAATTTCAGGAGTTTGATAAGGTTCCATACTATTGTATCGAATTGACGAAAACAGGCGATAACAAATGCCCTTCCTACATCTTCCTGCTCTACCTTTACGCTGCTTCGCACAAGCTTGAGAAATCCAATTGGATTTAAGGGTGCATACTCCCGATATCGCGTCAAACGACTTTTCTTTAACTTTCCCTGAATCGATAACATATACAACATCATCAATTGTAATACTCGTCTCAGCTATATTTGTCGAAAGTATAATTTTTCGAGTTCCCACTGGACTTGGTTTAAATACTTTTTTTTGATCACACGTTTGCATGTTTGAATGAAGCACATACAAAGTGTATCGTAAACCCTGATTCATCTCTTTTTCTTCATTATTTATCTTATCCCGCATTGTTACAATATCATCGTATCCGGGCAAAAATACTAAAAGAGAACCAGGATGCATCTTTAAGTGAATGTGCAAAATTAATTGTAAAAGAAGATCGTAGTTGATTTTATCATCATTAAATGTATGATGATATACATCTAATAAGAATTTATCTTCCTCTGAAAGTGAAACATCTTTAGCATGTGTTGTCTCGTCTTGTACCGTGCAATCATAAGTTTTCATATATGCTTCTATTAATTCAGCACATTCGGTTTGATTCATATTTCTTGCCCAATCTAACGCAGTCCATTCATTGGCTGCTCGTAAATTTAAATTCGCACCTAAATTTAAGAGCTGTTCTGTAGTATTTATGCATCCTCTACCTGCAGCCACCATAAGAGGAGTTACAGATGTTGTGGAATGTTGGTAATCTACAGAAACATTTTCAGAAATTATGAAGTATAAAAGTTGTGCGAAATTGTCTTCGCCTCCGCGTAACCATGTGTCAGAAATACTTTTATCCATTTCTTCTACCAGCCACGGTTCTAATTTCACTTTTTCTGGAACCGGTTCGTTTTGTTGTGCTAAAATTGGTGCAGGTAATACACATCTTTCATTCATAGCATTTGATCCTGATTGTTGAGGCTTGTACTTAGTCCAACTTTCTAACAATTTTCGTTGATCTTTTTTATTCATAAATTCCTTTCTCTTTGAAAGCATTTCTTTTGTCATATAACCGGTCATTTTTAAAACATCTTCGAGAAAATATGTCTCGACATCATACGATCTACCCAAGACATTTATAACTCCGCATTTGTTAAAATATTTTACAAAAATGTTGACATCTAACGTGGCGCTCATAAGTATAAGCTTTAGAGACTTATGTTTTTCTAACGCATCTTTCAGTGCTATTAGAAGGAAGTCACAGAATCTATCACGTTCATGAATTTCATCTACAATAACATGCGTGACAGTACTTAAGGCAGAGTCACCTGCCATAAGAGTCCTAAGCAGTACACCATTTGTGCAGTACGTTAAGAGAGTTTTTGGAGCAACTCTACTTTCGAGTCTTATTTGATAACCAAACGTTTGACCAATTTTCTCGTCTCTTTCAAATGCTACTCGTTCCGCTACCGAAACAGCTGACAGCCTCCTTGGTTGAGTACAAATAATTCTACAAGGTTGATGCCTTTGCTGGCAGTGTTCGAGAATAAATTGAGGAACTTGAGTAGTTTTACCACTCCCTGTTTCACCTCCAATTATAACCACTTGATTAGTATTTAAAGCATCAAGAATATCCTCTCTACAGCTAAAGATCGGGAGTGTTTTACGATAGTTTAATACATCAAAATTAGTTTTCAATTGTGGTACTTGTGGCACACTGTTATTTAATCGGCCCATTGCTTTTGTATTCGTGTTTACAGAAACTAAAAATTATAAATTATGAATACAGCATTAAAGTTTTATTTAGAACACATATTTTAAATATATATTTATAATATTAATACCATCTGTATTAAGAGGTCGTTCTCGTTCAATCGGTGGCAATAAATCTTGACATTCTTTATGATTCAATGGAAAAGCTTGTAGCAAAGTATAAATACTTTGTCTCGATGCCTTCTGTAATTTTATTACAGCATCAGCTTGAACTATGGTCGATCCTTCTCTCTTATACACAGTTAAAAAGCGATTTGTACCTTTACTGTTGAAGATAAATTTATATTTATTTTCTACTATAACGGAATTAAGACGTTTATATTGTTTCTTTAACTTACCCTCTACTTTTAGACTTCAATCCAAGTTCATACGCTAATTTATGAATATAGGCCCTTTCTTCCGCCGTGTACGAAGATGGAAACTCTAATTCTTTTTGATCTAAAGTGTCTAATAACTTTTTTAACGTTAAGTTCACAGCAATTCTAGTATCTTCCCCAATAAGCGGGACTTTCTTATGACGGTTTCTACGTGACATTGCGTATATCTAAAAAATATTTCTGAAATATAAAATAAACATTAAATTTTGTGAACCAAATCTTTTTTCTTCTTTCAAATCTTTTCTTTCAAAATCATTTTATCTTTATTCTTTAATAGATTGTATCTATATTTGTCGAAAATGATAAAACAAGAACGCATGTTTTAAATTTACATTATATATTTATTATGTTCTTTCTTTAAATATTTCTGTTACACAAAATATCCTTAATTTAAAAAAATATGTAAATATGTAAGTACGTATTTCAAATGTATGATTACGACCTTGAGGAAAAATAAACCGAACGTTCTTCTTAGATCAACAATCGTAAAAATTGATGAAAAAACATTTATTTCACGACTCAAATTAATCATACATGTAACCATCCGAATACTTTTGTGCATTGAACAATGTTGAGATTCGAAAATGATGCGTGTCCTTTTGTAAATGAAGATTTTGTCTAAACTTACACGATTTCGATGATAATTTTATCGATGTACATGAATTGCACTAAGATACTATTATTAGCTAATAATAAAGTAATAACGATAAATCTTGTAACATCCGTAAAAGTATATGAAAATTATTTTTATTAAAAACACACCACAACCGAACAACGACCTGTAATAAACACAGTGAATAATATTTACGTCCTTTTGCGACTATTGGTTCCCTCTATTCGACCGAACAGAATCACCTATAATTTCTTCCATCGATACAAACCATGCTCTACTAGCCCCACGGTCGAGTCACGTTTCGACGTTACCAATCGCGTAGAAAATGTTAACGAAGTTAATCTATTTTAAGGGAAGAGTGCGTTATGATTGTTTTTCGTGAAAGATCCGCAAAACAGTGAAAGCAGGCACACGGCTAAATGCTGTTCCAGTAAACAATATGGCCGGTTTAGTTTGGTGCGCGGGTTATGTCGTCTCTATCGTGTTTTCCGAGTGTTTATTGCGCTATATCGAGGATTAGTGATTTTCGGTAAGTGTATATTTTATAAATAACATACAATGTTAGGTAGAAAAATCGAATGGTCAGGGTTTACGACACAGAAGTTTATACGCGATGATTGACGATTACAAGTGTGCCTTTCCGTCAATTACTGTCTGACTGTGTTTGAAGTTATCGGTCAAATCTTAATAAAGATTCTCGGTTCGCTTGTAGTAGACACGCGTACGTTCTTGCGTGTAACGTACATTCTTAGATGCGGAAAATTATTCAACGATAAATAAAATATGAATTTTTTTTTTCATTTCAACGCGAACGAGAACGACGGTTGAGGTTTTAAATTCCGCGATGCGGACGATATCATGAAACTTCTTTCACCATCGTACGCAAATATCATATTAATGAAGCTAATATTTCGCGTTTTTTCAACGTTCTTCGCGAACTTGGCCGAAGTTCCAGTTTCCAATTGGCACTCTTCCTATGAGTCTAACGATAAAGATTAAACTTGATGACAACGTAAGCGAAGCAACAGGTTTTTTGCTGAGAAACTGCCGATGACCTCTCGTTTCAGTACTTACCAGCGCACTTAACGTCTCTAATATAATTGTTGTACGCATTTCACTGAACTCTTTTACACATGTTTGGCAAACTAAACAAAATTTTGGCAGAAAGTTTAATTATCGCCCGAAGTGTTTAATCGATGAAAAGTTAAATTCTGAACATGCGATTAAAATATATTATATTAGATTCTTATCGAACGGGTATGCATTTGTTAAAGCGATTTTGTTGCATATCAATATTTTTTAACCCGTTGAATATTGTTACTATTCATTGATGATAAAATATTATATTATTTTTAACACCATAGGAATATTAATAATATATAATTATATTCTTAACACATCGAGGACCGGTCACGAGATATCTCGTGTTTCGTTTCTTTCAATTCATAAAAGTAACAATTAATTATAAATGGTAAGTTACGTTTAAAAACGACCACTTTATCTGAAAATTGAAATAAAGATCTATATTTACTGTAGACATAAATGCTTTGTAAAAGCAGGCAAGTAGAAATTTTATTCGAGCGTAATAAGATTTTTAAAAAAGTTTCCGGTCCTCAATGTGTTAAAACAAATCGATATTTACGATTTAAATATGAATTATATCGTTGCGATTCTAAAACAATTCTCGTGAAGAGTATTTCATAATCTATCAGCTTAAAATCTTATCGTGTAAAAAATAGCGTATGATTTTATTATATCTGAAAGACTAGAATATTTCTAAAAGTACGTACGCTTAAATATATAATGTCTCGCGTTACAGAAACAGTTCTCGTATCGTCTTTNACTAGAATATTTCTAAAAGTACGTACGCTTAAATATATAATGTCTCGCTGGTACAGAAACAGTTCTCGTATCGTCTGTAAAAATGTATAAAAATTAGATCTCGATGAATCGATACGTAAAATAAATTATCGATTACGCGGTACATAATTGATTATCACTGTATCAATTTTAAAATCAGGATATGCAAAAGTATACGATAACACAACAGTGATCGCAATAACCCTGTGATGTCAATAACGAAGAATGTAATCAAATTGTGCGCGAGTCCTCCGTGTATTGTTCGCGCGTGTACCCGAGACGTGGTCACAATCGAGGCTTAAATTTAAGGTTCGTTGAAAATTACAGCAAGTAAACTGTATAAGATGTTTGTTGGAATGTACGTCGGCATAATATATATTATGAAAAAATAGAAACGGTAATCGTACTCAGATATTATATAATATTAAGCGCAACTTTTATTTATTGCCGGCATAACGTCTCAATGCGTAAAATTACGCGCGTCTCTTTAAAATTCGTACAATTACCCAACCGCAATGAATGGAAGGGAACAGCCAAGCCGTACAAGATATTACAAAACGTATAATGCACGATTTAGATTCGTACAAATTACGTTCACCCGTACACACGATACACGAATGTGTTTCGTTCGCGGTAACGGAATACACGTGACGAAACGTTGCGATCTATGCGTAACACATCGAAATCGACGGTCGATTTAATTTTGCTTATCCGCCGTTCACTTTTTTTCGTTCGTTTTTTGAGAAACCAAACCTATCTTGTTGCATCAGTGTTCTCTTATTTCGGACGTTGTTGAAATTTAACCATGAATTCATACTTTGTTTTTTCCCGCAAAATATATGTTTAATTCATCCAAAAACCGCCAGAGGGGAGACCCACCGTGCAGAGAGAAAGAAAGAGTAAGAGGATGCGTAGAAACGAAATAAGGAGCGAGAAGAGAATAAAACAGAAGTGAGGACAAAAGAGAAAGACAGGCTTAATGTCAGGAGCGAAGGAGAAAGAAAGAGAAAGAAGGCGTTCGAATTTTTTTAGGGAAAGTTTGTGTGTTTGTTGCTCGAGCCTGAGAGGCCACGTTCGTTGTCGCTCATTCAAGAATTACGTAAGTTAACATCGCATGTGCTCGTTGCTCTTGTCTACCAGTTAATGCTCGTGCAAACGCTAAAGATTTCCATTGATTGGGGCCTGAAAAGGTGGCATGGCAAAGTGCTCGGCCGTCCAACAACCGTCGCCAGTTAAATAAATGTCGGATCAAACAAATTGATAAATACGCGAACGAACGGTCTAATTCGGCCGCGCGCGGGCGCATACACATATAATTGGCCATTTATATGTTGCGTTTCGCGACACTTCGCCCATGGTGGTCACGGCTTATTGCGATTCAATTGGTCCGCGATTGATCGACAAAGAGGAGCGGAATGAATATGTATCTAGATTTATTTTTCTTTCATCGTTGACACCAAATCGATCCTGTCTGTTATTCATATTTGATTCTAAATTTTTATAAGTTAAAAAAAAAATAAAATAAAACTTAAAGTTAAGGGTAAAAGAAAGAGGGGGAGGAAAACATTTATACGTCGCTTTCGAAATATGTGTTATTTTTTTAAACAACACGAATAAAATTTCCATAAACGATACATTTCGGCTCCTGTTTGGAGTTTAAGCATTCCCGTTCGCTCAGAGAACTCGCGAGCTGATCCTTTCTCTTGCGAAGTCCGTGTCAATCGACCTTGGAATCGGAAACGTCACGTGTGTTTTCACTTGTTCGAGCATACACAATGTTCCCGCGTTATGTAAATCTCGTCATATTTCTCGATCCTTCGGAGTACTTACAGCTATTACCTTTATATTTCACCTGAGTCATCGCGAGTTCGCTGTGTCCTACTCCCCCATTGTCCGCCTATCGTGCTCGGCAATGTTGCGAACGATACGATTTCAGTATATATCATTCTAACCGATAAACAGTGCCAAGCATTTAAAAGTAAATTTTCGATTACTCGAATTGATTGTTTTAACCCTTTGAACTTCGCTGGCGCCGCTATGGCGACACGTGTAAATTTCTTCGGATGTTAAGCTTCAAGTTAAATTTTGTATTTTTGACAATTCAAATTTTCCTTTTTATTTTAAAACAAAAAAAAAAAAATTAAATAAATACAAAATCGTAGATATTTATAT
>SMSQ01018725.1:14432-25010 GCA_019453375.1 Ctenoplectra terminalis | reverse complement strand
TTAAAAAAAAAAAAAAAAAAAGAATATAAATAAAATTTTTTTTTAAATAAAAAAAACAAAAAAATTTTAATTTTTTTTTTTTTTTTTTTTTTTTTTTTTTTTTTTTTTCTTGCCAATACAACGCTAAGTTTTTACATTAGTCCTGTGAAACTTAAAAAAGTTTAGTGTAAAGTGTTAAAATAGATATAATTCTTTTTTTTTTAATTTTTAAATTGAAAGTAGAAAACTAACTTAATGCTTTTTCCAAATAAAATTAAAAAGAGAATTGTTGAATGAAAACAGAGACATATTTCGGTTTAGATTAAATATAAATATTGGCCAAAATGCCAATGCTCAACTTATTACCATATTTATCTTTGATCGATCAAAAAAGGAACACACTTAATTTATTTAAATTAGAAAATCATTACAAGGTAAGAATTACTTAAAAAATGAAAAACATCGCTTCCAGATGATTTATGAGCTCACTAAAAACAGGATAAAATATGTGCAAATGAATGTTTTACATGTACCCTAATTATCAGTTAGCCTTTTATCCGGTCCCGATCGTACAAAAACGATAAAACGTTGAGTTTAACGATCGTATGGTAACCTCAGGTCACACACATCGATCCTCCCACGCTGTGCTTGTAAATAATGGAGACATTCACGTGACTTATTCACAGAGTATTGTGGTGAACTCTCCGCAGTCGATTTACACGGACTGTCGACAATTTCTAGCGACGAAATCGATTGATTTTCAAGATTAACATTGTTCAATGTTGACCACTCAAATTTCATCGATACAGATTGTCGCGGAATATTGAAAAATATTTGTTTCGCCAGGAAGCGAGAATTTATAGTCTTCTAAGAAATCTTCGCAACGTTTTGAGTCGAAATAGGAAAAAGATTACTTGAAGACATTATTATTAGTCTAGCGTATATTAACATTCTAGTATCGAGATGTAATTTTGCGAAATCTGCTCATAAAAGTAGGTGTATTTTTTAAAGACAAAGTTAGAAATTCCTACAATTTAGGTTAGATGTAAAAAAAAATTAGTTATAGTTAAAACGGTGTCGCCTGTACATTGCATGCTTCGTTAAGAAAATGTGTGACTAAAATATATTTATGCGTGCCTAACCTTAAAGTTCAGGTATTACCTCGACTCCATCTCCGGCTTCGCGTCTCAAATATGTTTCATCGATACCGGAGGGTTAAACATTGTATAATGAAAGGACACGTAATACGTTAAAAGCAATCCCTGTTACTCCAACTTCTTCTTCATGTTAAATTGAAACAGTTTTTTAAAGTAGTTGTTGAAAAGTTCGTAGAAATATCAAAAAATGATTATAAGTGGAGTCTCGTAAATACACACACAGCTTAGTTTCAAGTACCAGGTAGTTATGAAAGTTAGATACACAGCTTATGTAACTGAACTAAAAAAACAAAGGGCAACCTTGAATTCTGTTAAATAATCAATTAATATCAACCTGGCATAAAATGTTCGTTTCAAGTTCATTAAACAAATTTCTTTTTTTTAGATTATCCCTTAATTCATGCACATACATTGTTTCTTATTTATACGGAATCAACAAGACCAATAAAAGAGCCAATAAAAGATGAACAATTACTGCATTTTCGATACTTTTTTTTTTTTTTCTTTCTTTCCAGAAATTAGTCAGGATGAATCTTCGCGACAAAACATGCATAACTTTTACGAAACCGATAATTCGAGTTTAAAATAACACAATTGCAATTGCGCGACAATCTACACTACAGAACACTTAATTTACTAAACACGTGACCGTTCTAATCGAAATCGTCAGAAGAGTATCGTTTCGAGTAAATTGCTTCAAGATTTCGCGTGTGATCTCTTCGCTGGTCAATAAAAATAATTTATCGTGGGTATCACTTTTTTTTCCACGTGGAGAGAAAAAATTATTGCGCCGCGACATGAGACGATTCTAAGTAATTAGACCATAATCTTAGCGACGAATCGACGGAGAAAGTGCTACCATAACTCCACCCAACGAAATCGGACCGTGCCTATATTCCTGCTGCCTTATCGGAAAGAAACAAACGCAAAAGAAGAAGAAAATAAAAAGAAAAAAAAATAAATTAAAAGAGCCTACGTACCGGGTGTGAAATCGTTAGTAATTGGGACGTAGATAAGCTCGTGGTTTATCCGCATACTTGTATAATCAGGCTGATTACACGCGATTTACTGCTTCACAGGAAGTTTCACTTTTTTGACTTACATTGGACGCCTCGAGATAAACATACAGTAGTTTTTGTTTATTTATTTCGAACTTGATACTCGTACCAAACTTGTTCTAAAGTTTTCTTTTTTAATTATGTTGTTACGCTTTTTATCTAGTATTGTACTGGAATAACAAAAACAAAAAACAAAAAACAAAATTGATACGGTTTTTATCTAATATGCTACAGATATACTGCAATTAGAAGGAATTTGATAAAATCATGAGTGATGACCTTTGAACGATACAAGGTCGCGGACGAATTCGGGTCAGCCTGTCATTTCGACATGGTGTGGAATTGTGTTCAATTATTAAAGGTGTAAATTTCGTACATGCTCTGTAAATATAATGCAAGCTAATATTATGGTTTAAGTTTGTTTAAATGATTCCTTTCGTACAATCGGTGAGAGTTTAGAGGTCACAGAAAATGANTATTCCTGCTGCCTTATCGGAAAGAAACAAACGCAAAAGAAGAAGAAAATAAAAAGAAAAAAAAATAAATTAAAAGAGCCTACGTACCGGGTGTGAAATCGTTAGTAATTGGGACGTAGATAAGCTCGTGGTTTATCCGCATACTTGTATAATCAGGCTGATTACACGCGATTTACTGCTTCACAGGAAGTTTCACTTTTTTGACTTACATTGGACGCCTCGAGATAAACATACAGTAGTTTTTGTTTATTTATTTCGAACTTGATACTCGTACCAAACTTGTTCTAAAGTTTTCTTTTTTAATTATGTTGTTACGCTTTTTATCTAGTATTGTACTGGAATAACAAAAACAAAAAACAAAAAACAAAATTGATACGGTTTTTATCTAATATGCTACAGATATACTGCAATTAGAAGGAATTTGATAAAATCATGAGTGATGACCTTTGAACGATACAAGGTCGCGGACGAATTCGGGTCAGCCTGTCATTTCGACATGGTGTGGAATTGTGTTCAATTATTAAAGGTGTAAATTTCGTACATGCTCTGTAAATATAATGCAAGCTAATATTATGGTTTAAGTTTGTTTAAATGATTCCTTTCGTACAATCGGTGAGAGTTTAGAGGTCACAGAAAATGATTTGATGAATTTCGTTCCTCTCGTCCTTTTTTTTTCTCGTGGTACCAAAATAAAGATATAGTGTTTCGTTGAGGATGAATCGCAAAAAGTCGGCCTGACGTAAACTCCAAGAAAGATCAATTCTTGTTGCTAACAATAGGTTCGGAAGAAAAGAAACGATGAAGGTATTCGTTTTTGTAACTTTTTAGGGTTTGAATAGTTTATACACGACATTCGTTGGGTAGTAAATAATTAATAATTAAAGTGCTCGATTCGTAATCTACTTTTTCTTAATCTAATTATTTTATACTATCTAATAGTAAACATATTATTTTTAACTTTGACATTCTGAACTTCGTTATATTTTGGTAAATTTTTGGGTTCAAATGTATTAATGAAAAACGTACAGATCTTTAAAAATATAATGAAAAATTTTCGATAAAAAATGTTTCTTATCTCTTAAAAATCAATCTTTACTTCCTAGAATTGTATATATCATCGAAAAGATAAATTTTATCATTTACTCTGACGATCAAATATATCATTGTCAATTATTCTCAACGAATTGATTTAATGAATATTTAGAGACGCGTAAATTATCATGATCCACACAAGACGGTCATCAAAATCACTATTTCTTCCTTGTTTTATTCAATTATTATATCAACAAGACAATGAATCATTGACGCGTGACGTGGGTTTATTCAGTTTCTTATGATTAACCGACGAGTAGCCTTGACCATCGTCAAAAGGCCAACCGAAGAAGAAACGTTATATCCTTCGTAGTTAAGTTCCTACATTTTTCATTCGGCCACCGGTTCCTAATGGCATGCAATATTAGCTTATATTTTCACCTTGAAATATTATACGTATCTAACCTAATAACCGTCATTGTTTCCATATTAAATCAAAACTATTGACTTTACACGGTATACCAACCGGGTACACAATGGCCGATTGTACGACCCGCACGTTTAGGTTCTTTCAATTTTGACGAGTTGCCACTAATTTGAAGAGGTAATTACTCTTTTTATTGTAAAACACTTCACGGTGCAGTTTTTTTTATCTTTTTAAAACAGTTTAAGTAACGAGTATTTATACAGTTAGCTATAATTATCTGTAGAATTGTGGTTAGTGTCTTAAAATATTTCTGGGAAATATAATTTTGTTTGGAAATGTAAATATATCCTTCGGTGTTAAAATAATATAAATAGTTTTTTTGTAATTTAACTATAGTCAAATTTTTTTTTTTTTTATTCAAACGTAATTCAGTTTTTTGAAAAAATCTTGTAATTGTCAAAAAGAAAAAAAATATAAAAGAAGCTTTAATTCAGAAATGTATTTTTTTAAAGAAATTATATATTTTATTTGATATCGAAGAAGTACCAAAGGAACAACTAATTTACACTCCGGTACTTTCCTATAATCAGATCTTACAATACACAACCATCTGACCTTTAAACCACACTTTCAACCTACGAAGAATCCTACATTTTATATGCCGCTGAACATATCAAGAAACGTTAAACTTAAACACACGTAGCTATCTTTATCCTAAGATGTAAATGTTACATCAATCTTTCTTAAGTAAAAATCAATTGCTACGGTCAAATGCAGTGGCTACAAAAAGTATATGTACACTATTGTATTTATTTTATCCCACTTGTAAAGGTCACGTATTAATGATACGCATAAAAAAATTTTGAACACAAAATACTTCGTCATACCCGACAACAGAAGCTTTAATTATTCGATGAATCTCCAACTTCAAACAATTAGTTTCGTAATAGAATTGGAAAAGACAAAATTCTTCTTCAACAATCATGGCGACGATTGGTCGCGTCACGTGACGGTAACCTTCGAGAAGTTACAGAAACAAAGCACAATTGAGAATATCGTGTTTATTAGTGCGATATGAACGGATCGTCTGCGAGTAGTTGCCTTGACCGTGAGTATCACAGGACATAAGCAGAGAAATAAGCGTTTCCGTAGTGCTGAAACGGTGATATAGTTTTAATAAACTTCCGATAGTCACTGATCCTTTGAAACATTAAAGTTTCCCCGCTTATTGGAATCGGAACTTTACAGGTGCGACGTAATCGTAGCATAAAGCAAGGTTGAATAGAATAACAAGACATTATGACGTCTTCAGCGTCGCATATAAGTCGAGCAGAAACGCCTAGAAGGACGTTCGTAAGGCAAAAAACGCGAAAATTATGAGCGGACGTAGGATTTGAAACTTTTAACACTTAGCCTCGCTATTAAAACTTGAGTCAAATTTTCCTTGTAAATTTTATCCAAATTTATAGTGGAAATTTTGTAGAATTTTATATTATAATTATTTTCCCTCCATATTTTTTATTCCCTATTATCTATTTAATTTTTTTTGTTTAATTTACGCTCGACCTTAATTAGGTTAACAAAAAAAATTAGGCTACAAAAAAAAATGTTGGCGAAATGGAAACAGATTATTATCGACCACTGAATTTCTTTCTACGGTTAAACGTTTCCGAGAACAAGTTTCGTATAAATACGATCGGTTTATTTGATACGATTGTTTGTTCGGTTGTTCGTATTGTGTACACTCGACAATTAAATGAAATGTTAGGTATCATCATTTGTAAATCTTCGAGATAGGGCGGCGAGAATTGACTCGGGGGAACGAGTTGACACTGTTAATTCACTCCTCTCACGTCAGTTGTGTCTCGCGAAATCGGTTGAACGTCCGACCTTCTTGTTGCCCTCTGAAATATGGCAACCAATCCGCTACATTTGGCGCTTTTTATAAAATGCTTAAAAATAGTGGCAGACAAACCACCGGGAGAAATAAAACTTCTGGATAACTTGAATTCTACGAATATTCCTGGATTTTTAAATATATCTTGGAAAGTTATGTTGCAGCGTTCGATGTTTATGTATTCGTGATACAACACGAAACATTGACAAATAAGAAAAGAACACTTAGAGTAATTGTTAATTTTTTACCGTTTAGAGTTTACAATACAATATTCACATGTTATATGATACTCCATGGTACGTTCTAATGGAAGTGTAATTATTATGTTTAGTTCAGTTGGTATGTTGCAAGTTATTTATAACACACCCACAGTGGCGATCGTTTTTTTTTTTTTTTTTTTTTTTTTAAAAAAAATATTTTTTATGGGGGTTTAATTGGTTTTTTTTAATAAATTTTTTATTTTTTTTTTTTTTTTTTTTTAAAAAAAATATTTTTTATGGGGGTTTAATTGGTTTTTTTTAATAAATTTTTTATTTTTTTTTTTTTTTTTTTTTAAAAAAAATATTTTTTATGGGGGTTTAATTGGTTTTTTTTAATAAATTTTTTATTTTTTTTTTTTTTTTTTTTTAAAAAAAATATTTTTTATGGGGGTTTAATTGGTTTTTTTTAATAAATTTTTTATTTTTTTTTTTTTTTTTTTTTAAAAAAAATATTTTTTATGGGGGTTTAATTGGTTTTTTTTAATAAATTTTTTATTTTTTTTTTTTTTTTTTTTTAAAAAAAATATTTTTTATGGGGGTTTAATTGGTTTTTTTTAATAAATTTTTTATTTTTTTTTTTTTTTTTTTTTATGTTGTGTTTTTTTTTTTTTTTTTTTTTTTTTTTAAGCAATAGATTTTTACGGGGGCGTAAATGGAGTCTTGGAATAAATATACATATTTATTCGTATTATCTTATTTCACATTCCCTGTGAATAATATATACAATAAATCATGAAAAATGAAACAAGGAATTATGATGAATTATAGTGAGAACCAGATGCTGTAATAATTACTCTGCAAAACATAAAATATAGAAAAAGAGCTTTAGATAACTCGTAAGCATGAACTTTAAAATAAACCTATTTATTTTCTTCATTTCCTCACCCTATCTTTTCAAAGACAATCGCGCTCACATTACTTCAGTATGTATCACAAACTAAAACTCCAAAATCACACAGGCGCTGTGAACGAAAATCTCGTAAAATCACCGCTCTTTTTACCGTCCATTGAAACCATTATCGTCAAAAGCAAAACTAAAAAAGGGGGTAAAGAAAAAAGCACAACAAAAACAGAACGCGTCCGTAGTTTGACGCAAAACAGCTAGATCCACGTCATCCGCAGAAGGCCTGAAAGGAAGGAGCCCGATACTGTTATTCTTCCCGGGTATTTTTACGCTTTCACGTCCAGGAAAATGTATACTTACCGGGAATCGATCAGGTTAACTTCCTTCTTTTCCATTAACCGGCCTCCGCACCCGTGAAAATCGACGAGAAAAATACCGGTGTTGTTTAACGGTGCTACGATCACCAGAACGACAGATTCAATTTCATTAACTTGCACAACACGCCTATCGATAAACACTCTGTTTATGATAATGAGAATCAATGCAGAATCCATTAGTAATGACTAGTTGCAGAGCGTACTGCGTTCATCTCTCTTGCTCTTACGTTCGCTTATTCGCTGTCTCTTCCTATCCTGTTACGTCATCGTGGCCGGTTCCGCGCACCGCTGGTACGCACGCATTCGAGCGCGTTCCTCTTGGTTTGTTTGCAGAAATCTAACTGACATCATTAGCCGGGAGAAATTAATGAGTCGAGTCTTGCGATAGCTGTTCGCGAATACAAATACTCGATTACATAATCGTCCGGTTGATCGTTTATGCGACACTATTTCGCCCAGCTATCCCGTTACTTTTCAGTGCTGGTGCACTAAAAATCGAAACCCGGCAATCGAATTGTACGAACTCATACATGGGTGTGTGTTTGCGTGAGAACACATGATAACGTTGGCGGGATGTGGATGATCTAGACTTCGATTCGCAGCTGTAACTGGTGGAAGAGTAGATTCGATTGTTCGTTACATTTGATACTGGTGATAATCTGAGCGTGTTTAGCGCTTAAGAATACCGGTGCGAGTCGTAGAGCGTATGTAAGACTCACGGATCAGTTGTAGACACTCTCCTCTCTCTCTTTCTTCTTTTCCTATCTTTCTCTTCTCTTTTACTCACTCTCTCTCTCTCTCTCTCTCTCTTTACTCTCTCCATCTTCTTCTACTCTCTGTTTCACCTTCTCTTTCTCTTTTTCTTTCTCTGTCTATCCCCATACACGCGTGTGTACACGAGTGAGTATATTTGTGATGAAAGAATAAGAGAGAGAAAGGGAGTAGTTAACTAACAGTTAGGCATCGATAATCTTGACGCCGCGAATGTAATCGTCGTAAGATAAAATTATATACTTTCGTTTGAAGTATCAGGTACTTTTTTAGTACTCGTGAACTCATAACTACGGTTGGAACCTTGTGAACGTGTGGCAGCTGTGTTTGTATACACGCAAGAAGGCAGTATTGATAAATAGATATGTTTACCGGAAATATACGTATAATATATAGGTGTACAGATTGGAACGCTTTGAGCGATACAAATCGATCGAATTTACTAATTAATATTCTTAGAAGTATTTGGACGTTATATAAGATCGATTTACCGATTTCTCGTTGGATAAGGAGTAGAACTCTTATCGCTTCCGCCACATACGTACGCCGTCTCTAACCTTCTGTAGAAGGTCGGTTGAACATATTTCTGTTAATCTGGTTCTTTATTAGGTATTCGGCAAAATTTGTACAGGTATTTAAAGCGAGATAGTGTTACCAAACATCGAAGTGAAACTGATAAGTTTGAGTAAAGTGGATGATACGGCGTATAAGGTACAAATTTATAAATTTTTAACATGTACTTTTAAAATACAAATACAAAATTCATTTTTTTATCACCTAAAGAAGATAATCCTGTATTATTGAGTTCTTAAAAATATTATTTTCCATCGTTCATGTTCTATCACGGATCATATTCTTCCACGACTGCAACTGACTCGGCTTCGATAATTCTAAATTTAAAATTATATCAAATGAATAATTAAATCAATTTAAAACACGTACACACTGTTATGTACACAGTCATCCCTCGATCGCTAATATTTTTTTTAATCACTATCGACATTGTACACCGACCGTTTATTTACGTTCTCCAAAGCGACGGGATATTATTCCACCATGAAATGCAACGTTCGTTTCGCGCGAGGTCGATTTTTAATTTGAATACGAATTACGCGATGTAAAATATGCGCCGGTTTCAGCCTATCGCTTCGGTGAACGCTGACAGAGCGAATAAAAGTAAGTAGAGCCGAGTCGGTTCGTATTCCGGCATTAAGGAGATATTCCTTTAGAAATTTCTCATCTGGCAAGTGCATTCGTAGAAAAGGAATCTGATGAATCAAAAAAACAGTGCTCCGTTATCAACGTTTTTATATACCGTTTTTAATGGACCGAGTCGCGTTCGACGCTTGAATTACAAAATAATACATTTATCGTGCAATCTATGTTCTCGATATTTACATTTTGACAAGTATTAATATTTATCGGCTACTCGTCTGGGCATTTACATTTCGTTAAGCATTGATAAAAAATGGAACTTGATTGCATGGTTGAGTTGAAAAATTTGATATTATTGGAAGGGTTGAAAAATCTGTTGCTAACCTATGCTTGAAGTTTTTGAGTGCAGCGAGTCTTCGAAAGTTGACAATGACGCGAAACAATAATCAACACAAATACAATCAACGTTCCTCCCAAATTTTTCTTTTTCTCTATCCGCGCGAACTTGTTGCTCTTGTGGCCACAAAATCNGACAATGACGCGAAACAATAATCAACACAAATACAATCAACGTTCCTCTCAAATTTTTCTTTTTTTCTATCCGCGCGAACTTGTTGCTCTTGTGGCCACAAAATCTTTTTACAGTGCTTAGATGAGTTAGTTTTACTCTACGGAATTTTTTGTTTTTCACAATTTATGATCTACAATTGTCTACAATGTTAAAATATAAGCCTATCCGAACAAAGACAATACTTGTGTCTAACTGTGCTTTGTAACCACGATTATCGCAACGTGCCGATAACCGTTTTGTATGCATCACGTATATGTGCATCGTCATTGTTGTTAGACTAATAAAATCGCTCGATACACAATACTCTTGGGAACTCTTATCGTTCTATTCTCCTTTCGAGTCGACTTATCTTATCGGTAGGCGTCGCGCTTTCAACGATTCTTCGCAAATATCGCGAGGAATCTCTGTCCGAAGAAAAATATGCTCTATCGTTTACGTATCAAATTGGATGACTCTAAGCTCCACGATCACGAATAGATTTTATCTGATTACATAAATTGAATTTATAAATAGCCACTTGCAGGGAACTATATTTTTCTTTTTCTTCTTCTTTTTTTTTTTTTTTTTTTTTTTT
>SMSQ01018724.1:0-12319 GCA_019453375.1 Ctenoplectra terminalis | reverse complement strand
TTAATGATATTTGCATTGAAATGTTAGACTGAAATTAAAATTCGTTCTTTTATCGGCTGCCCCATTATTTCATTTTTACCTAAAATAGAATGGTAACCGTAAAGTCGCGCATCGACAGAAACCGAGTTGTCGCGGTTGTCCAAAGCGCTGCCACTTTTCGAACGAAACAGAAGAAGCGCAAAATCGTTCCTTGACACTCAAACGGTCAATCTCAGAACCCATAACAAACAATCTCCGACGTACTCACCCTGCCGTACCGCTGAAAATGGAACAATACATTAATCACAGAAAAGTGAGACAAAATCATAAAATAAAAAAATAACAAAACTTGAATTTTCAACCAAGTCGATCAATCCCCATAAGGAAGATACGATATCTCGCCGGACCATGGAAACTCACCGTCACTGAGATGGATAAACTTGCAGGCGGGACGGTTGCACACTTGTCGATTAAAATCTTGGCACACCGGGAGGGTGTCCAGTAACTGAAAGAAAATGTGCCAGGTACTTTTACAACCGATACTTCTGCGAGTCGCTCGCGAAACAATAGTTACAAGGAAAAAGGAGGAAAAAAAAAAAAAAAAACAACTCTCACAGTGTGTCTCACACCAGTCAATCGTCACAGATGCACGCACACGCCATTCGCGCGTTTCATCGAACACACAGAGCGAAGACAGTGTGTCCTGTCTTTCTCTCGCAGTCGCACGGACACGTACTTTTGGAGGAAAAAAAAAAAAGAGAAAAAAAAAAAAATTATTGGACACGCACATTCAAACCCATTTCAGTGTTAGAGCATATTCACGGTACATTACATGCTCTAAAAAATCGGATCGTATAACGAATATTAATTATATGCTACTGGTGCGCCAACAATCGAGCTCGATTAATTTCTACGGTTGGCTACAACGATATCGATTGGTCGTGTCGATTGTTCGCGCAGGTCCAATTATGAGGAAAATTTGCAGTAGAACTTTGCTTTTTTTTTTTTTTTTTTTTTTTCTTTTCTTTTTTCTCACGCGTGAGTCTGTAATTACGGTGACTTTGTTTTTGCTTTTTGTCGTCCTTTTTCTTTTCGACTTTCTTTTTTTTTTTTTTTTTCTTTTGTTTGCATTCCCAACACTTTGTGTGCAAGGAGCGTGCCTATAATCGAGGATCGTTTGATTCGCAAATTTTTAAAAGTTCAACGCGGAGACAAAAGTGTGTTTTGGACGACTGTAGGACGATTCCAAGCAACTCTTTCCTCAGCCGAAGCGTCGAATTTAGCGTCGTTAACGAGTTATCGACGAAAAACCGGTCAGCGTTGGCTGTAAGCTGCGCCCGTGTCTTGACGAACAACTCGGAATCCAGCGAAGCAACCCGAGTGTTGAAACCCAGTTCATCCGTTCCAGGATGCACTCCGAGTTGTTCGTTAAGGCACGAGCGCGGCTTAGAGCCAACTCCGGCTGGTTTTTCGTTAATAACTCGTTAAGGAAGCTAAATTTGACGTTTTCGCAAAGGAAAAAGTTGCTCGGAATCGTCTCAGGAATCCTGCACGGTAAGAAGAAACTTGGCAAGTTAAATTTCGATGAAACGTAAAGTATTATGGTTTTAAAAAAATTTAGTTCAATTTGCGAATCAGGTGTGGAAGCCCTCTTCTCAGCGGGCCATTCAGCACAACGACTAGACTGAAGTTTTAGTGTTAACAAAATCTGTGTGTGAAATACAGGAAAGCAACGATCGTGGCTCGTCTAAGCTGTTTCCGCTGTTTTTCACTCTCTCGACTGGGAAACGGGGTGCTAAACAGTGACTTAAAACGTAAAAAACCTGGCTGGTAGCAAGATGAGAAAACAATAATCGTAATACGTAAACTGGTGTGCATGTATATATATAATATGGACGCGGTTAAGAGAGCAATACCGATATATCTTTCACTTTTCTTATTTTTTTTTTTTCTTTTTCTTCCGAGTAATTTTTTTTTCTGCATTACGCGAGATTTGAGAACAAATTTCCAAGAAACATTTCGACAAACACTTCGAGTACCGTGTTGTGGAGGTACAGGGTGCGGCGAAGTGATACAAGATAGAAAAGAAATATTTATTAAAAATGGTTTCGAAGATATTCGGCGAGGAACAGTGATCGCGATCGAAAATTTGTTTATCGGCTTTAGCAAATTTTCTGTCCACTCTTTTCTTGTTCGTGATTTTTTAAGATCATCGTGAATCTTTTGAAAACAAAAATATAATCATATTTACCGTAATCGTAAACGTTTTGTAAAATCAGACGAGTAAAAATTTTCTTCGAGCGTAATTTCATCTCATAATAAGATTTAAAAAAAAGTCTCTGGTCTTCAATCCGTTAAAAAATATAAATTTATTTGCAAAAATTGGCGATCTTAAAAAATGAAGAAAGAAAAGAGTCGACAGAAAATTCGCTATACCTGAATTCACCGCGTGTACCAAGTTGTATAACACTTTTCTACGCGGAATTTGGTCTACCAGAACCCGTGAAGAAAAATTACACATTCTATTTACAAAACTGAAGGTGATATCTCAATGAACAAATTAGGAAATACAAGGTACCATGCAACTCTTGTATAAAACATTTTTTCGTGAAACGAGTACCTCAAAAGTTGAGTTAACAGACCCGCCCTGTACAAAAGTTCAATTTTTTCTGCACTCTTTTCTGCACTTAATTTATACAAAATTATTATTAAATAATATATACCGCGTTTGAAAAAAATATTTCTCTTTATTTTGGTAAAAAAAAAAAGAAATCTAACGCGTCGTTCGAAACCATTTAATTTTTTCTCCTTCTGTATCGTTTCCTCTTCACCCGAATTTGACGGTCGAAGTGTTACGATACCAGGAAGTTACACAATTCTGGTTCTAAGAAATAAAAAAAAAAAAAAAAAAATAGAAATGAAAGAATATTCGAATGATCGAACAAGATGGCCCGAGTGAAGCGTCCGTTCGAGCGAAATATTGTATGCATATTATATGTACACACGCACGCAGGAACACACACGTACACTCGTATCTAGGGAAAGATTATCGATGTATACATATGTATGCCCGAGAGAAAATATGAATATAGACAAATGCAGCAAAAAATAGATTAAACATCAAATTCCAGAGAATTGGTATCGGTGTTAGCGAAAAACGTTAGGTCAGAAGCGGTTAACAACCTACCAGACAGAGTATTATAAATGTGAACTGAAGAAAAAGAGAGAAACAAAAAAGGAGAAGAGATTGAGATAAAAAAAAAAAGAATAAAATAAAATAAAATCGACTGTTTACGGAATAATGAGAATAAAAAATCGCGTTGGAAAGTAACAGTACCATAGGCTCACCATAGAAGCGTGCAAAATATAGGTGTGACGAGGGGGAAAAAAAAAAAAAGAAAATAAAAAGATTGAAAAAAATGGTAACTCGAAGAAAAAAGAAAAAAGAAAAATTGCAAGTGGAATCAAAAACCTGTTCTCTTTGTACGAAGCGATCCACCGATCGAGTTTCGTCTCTCGTGTGTTATGCCACAACCAATTAAGAAACAGCAACAGAGAGTAAAAATAAATAATAAAATGAACAACCTTCGCGCAAGAATGAAAAATATGAAATTATAACAACAGCGAGTATAATGGTACAGATAATAGTATAAACGAGACTAATCGTAATAATCAGAATAATAACGATAAGAAGAGTAAGAGTAATAACTATATAATAATTGTTGGCAACTGCGTAAGAGATAATTTGCTACAAACACAGAGTCTGGTCATGCAAATAATGGCCCGGGAGAAGGGGGGTTGGTTCGTTCTGCTTGGGTGATCGTTGGATTCGCGGATTTTCGAGCTGACTCGAGAGGTTTCCATCGCGAGGAGTATACCTTGTATGTTTCTGTTTGCCGACCGAACGGATAGACTCTTCTTGGAGAGAATCGACGTACGAGGAAAATAAAATAAATAAATAAATAAATAAGGAACGAAGGCGTAAAAAAAAAAAGGAAAAAAAGAAACTCTGTACGCGTAATTGGCAAGGTCGATCGTTTGATAACTGATATGGTAATTGAGAGAATGTTAATATTGATTGTAATTAAATTATAAATATATTAATATTGATTGTGTGATCAAGTATACAGTATATGTTATGCAAGTAATATTTCTATGTTTATATAGATATTAATTATGTGATATGTATTGTAGGTTTGATTATCTGGTTAATATGTGTGTAAATATAATATAGATATTAATTATATAATGAAATATACAATTATGTGATTAATGTTTCTATATTTATATTATATTTGTACGCATATTAATTGTATAATCAAAGATACAATGTATATTATATAATTAATATGCGTTTAAATATAATATAAATGTATAAATATTAATTATATAATCAAAGATACAATTATGTAACTAAAATTTCTATATTTATATTATATTTACATATTAATTGTATAAATAAACATAAATATATATATTATATAATTAATATGCGTATAAATATAATATAAATATAGAAATATTAATTACATAATTGTATCTTTGATTATATTATTAATATTTCTATATTTATATTATATTTATACACATATTAATTATATAATCAAATATACAATTATGCAATTAATATTTCTATATTTATATTATATTTACAAACATGTTAATAATATAATATATATTGTATCTTTGAGTATATAATTACCATGTGTGTAAATATAATATAAATACAGAAATATTAATCACATAATAAAATATATGAAGTATATTATATAATTCGTATATTTATAAATATATTAATACCAATTACATAATAAATTGTATAAAATATATTGTATAATTAATGTATTCATCAACATAGTATATTATATTACACAAATAAAATATACTGATACGAATCACACAATAAATTATATAAAATCTATTGTATAATTTATATATTTATGAATTTAATATATTATGTTACACAAATAAAATATACTGATTTTAATTACACAATAAATTATATAAAATGTATTGTATAATTAATATATTTATGAACATAATATATTATATTACACAAATAAAATATACTGACTTTAATCACACAATAAATTATATAAAATCTATTGTATAATTAATCTATTCATGAATGTAATATATTATATTACAGAAATAAAATATACTGATATTAATTACACAATAAATTATATAAAATCTATTGTATAATTAATATGATTCATGAATATAGTATATCATATCACACAAATAAAATATACAATACATCATAAATATACCAATAAAAATTACACAATAAATTATATAAAATCTATTATATAACTAGTATATTTATAACCATAATATATCACATAATTAATATTTTCCTAACCACAATATACCATATAATTAATATATTTATAACCATAAAATACGATAAGTAAATAAACATTAACCATAACACCGACAAAACGAATACCAAAGACTCATTAAAAACATAAAAGAATTTGTTTCGTCCGATCGACCGATCATCAGAGGAGAGGCGGATCTCGCGGAGACAACGCTGGCCCCCTCCTCATCACCCAAGCAATTCGGTGTGCTGCCAAAAGCCGACTTGAGAGGACCGCCGAAAGGGTTTTTGGTTCGCGTGCGTGAATTACAAGACTTTAATACACACACATCCACTCGCTACTAAAGCTACGGAAAATAAACGAGATAAATAATACATAATAGATATAGATATAGATAGATAGATAGACATAGGAAGAGACAGTGATAAGGGTGGTATAGAAAATATCCACTGTGGGCAAACATTATCCACGCCAGCGAACCAAACCGCCCGTTGGTGGCTAGACAAAGTCAGCGGTTATTGGCATTCGTACAAAAAATGTGGATATGGGATGTCGTAAAAGCTGTCAAATTAATAATATTCTACTGCAAATAAGTTCAACACTAGGTCAACTGCGACTCCGCAACCATAACAACAGAGCTGATTGTATGCTCGCGAACAAATAGAAAGGAAACATGTAATTAAACATTTAATAGATAGATAGATGGTGGTACAAAAATTCTAATACGTCTATCCGGGCTCGAAGAGAGAGATTATACTACAAAATGGCCGACGACGCCGTTAGCATCGTCCAGCGTTTTTCCACTTTCTTTCTTTTTTTTTATAGAAAGCTTTGTCAACGTGTTCCGTACGCTTCGCTCATCTTAACCCTTTGACTGTAGAATACTCTAGGTTCAAGTGTTTCGACATTGATTATCCGGCATACGACTAAGTTTCTTTTGCAATTATTCAGTTGTGTTGTATTAAATAATATATTATTCTTTCATATATATTATAATTTATATTATAATATATTTAATATATATTATAATATATATGTGCGTCCATAGCAGTCAAAGGGTTAAAAAAAAAAAGGACGTTGTAAACCGCGGACACGCGTTTTGTGATTTTTGGCACCGTGTTCTATTTTTTATTTTTTATAGGAAGTTCTGTCAACGTGTTCCGTGCGTTTTGCTCGTTATCAACCCTTTGACCGCGGAGCGCTGTAGGTTCGAATATTTTTTAGCCATTGAATATCCAGCAAACAACTAAGTTTGTATTGCAATTCTTCAATTGTGCTGTATTAAATAATATATTATTATTTACGATCTGAACAGTTCGATCGTCAGACGCATATATGCGTTCGTAGTCCGTACCGAGAGTCTCCAACTATGGACGTATATGTGCGTCCATAGCAGTCAAAGGGTTAAAAAAAGGTTAAAAAAAGGGTTTTGTGATTTTTGGCACCGTGTTCTATTTTTTTTCTTTTTATAGGAAGCTCTGTCAATGTGTTCCGTGCGTTTTGCTTGTTAAACGAAAAAAGGAGGCACGCTATAGCGAGAAACCCGCGGACACGTGTTTTGTGATTTTTGGCACCGTGTTCTCATATATTTCTCTTTTTTTTTTTAATGCGTCAGAAGCTCTCTATGCAAGCGACAGGATTGTTCCATGTTTTCGATTGGCGGCAGCGGTAAATTAGAATGATCTCGAGAGCGCCCAGAGAGTGGGGAAAAAAGTGTTGCACGTCCGGTAAAAATGGTTTCGAAAATTGACAAAAGCTGTTACCATCGCGATGGCATTTTTTTTTTTTTTTTTGATTTTTTTTTTTTTTTTGATTTTTTTTTTTTTTTTGATTTTTTTTTTTTTTTTGATTTTTTTTTTTTTTTTGATTTTTTTTTTTTTTTTGATTTTTTTTTTTTTTTTGATTTTTTTTTTTTTTTTTATTTTTGAAGCACGTATAAATCCAAAGATTTACGCCATTGTCGTTTTCATGGATTTGTTGTTGGTGGTTTTTTAAAGAATTTATAAAAGGGTTCGTGTGTGTAGGATGCGACGCTCTTTGTGGTACAATTGAGACATTGATGATTTATAGAGCTTGATAAAAAGTTTAGAAGAAAATTTCTCTTGTATAATTTGTTTTATTTGTGTGATTTTTTTTTTTTTTTTTATTTTTGAAGCACGTATAAATCCAAAGATTTACGCCATTGTCGTTTTCATGGATTTGTTGTTGGTGGTTTTTTAAAGAATTTATAAAAGGGTTCGTGTGTGTAGGATGCGACGCTCTTTGTGGTACAATTGAGACATTGATGATTTATAGAGCTTGATAAAAAGTTTAGAAGAAAATTTCTCTTGTATAATTTGTTTTATTTGTGTGATTTTTTTTTTTTTTTTTATTTTTGAAGCACGTATAAATCCAAAGATTTACGCCATTGTCGTTTTCATGGATTTGTTGTTGGTGGTTTTTTAAAGAATTTATAAAAGGGTTCGTGTGTGTAGGATGCGACGCTCTTTGTGGTACAATTGAGACATTGATGATTTATAGAGCTTGATAAAAAGTTTAGAAGAAAATTTCTCTTGTATAATTTGTTTTATTTGTGTGATTTTTTTTTTTTTTTTGTGGAATATAATTTTTAAGGAAATGAAACTGGATTTAGTTATCATTTGGAGAATTGCTGAAATTGTTATTATTGTTACAAAAACTGTAGTAAATTTATTTGTGGATTTATGAGGTTGTAGAATATAAATAGTATTAATATGAAAAATTAGGCAAATAACTTGAAAAGTTGAAAATTTAGAAAGACATCGATATCTACAATTTTAGAAATTAATTATTAATGGAATAAATTTAGCAATTTTATAATAATAATAAAATGACAAAATTATAATAAAATTGTTTAATGCTATCTTGTATTTAATTGTTAATCAAATTTTCTGTACAGTTTTAAAAATATAATCATTTTAGAATTTAATTGCTTCCAAAATTAATTTTCTTTAAAACGAATCTTTTTTCAAGAAAATTTATTTAATATTTTGGATTTATTTTCTCCCGAAGAATTTTAATAATATTATTTAATATTATCTTCTATTTAATTGTTAATCAAATATAATAAATTTAGAATTTAATTATTTCTAAAATTGATTTTCTTCAAAACGAGTCTTTTCTTCAATAAAATTTGTTTAATATTTTCCATTTATTTTTTCTCGAAAAATTAGAATAAAATTGTTTAGTATTATCTTGTATTTAATTGTTAATCAAATATAATATTTTAGAATTTAATTATATCTAAAATTAATTTCCTTTAAAAGGAATCTTTTTTCAACAAAATTTGTTTAATATTTTCCACTTATTTTTTCCCGAAGAATTTTAATAAATTTAATATTATCTTGTATTTAATTATTAATCAAATTTTCTGTACGCTTCTAAAAATATAATTTTAGAATTTAATTATTAGCAAAATGAATTTCCTTTAAAAGGAATCTTTTTTCAACAAAATTTGTTTAATATTTTCCACTTATTTTTTCCCGAAGAATTTTAATAAATTTAATATTATCTTGTATTTAATTATTAATCAAATTTTCTGTACGCTTCTAAAAATATAATTTTAGAATTTAATTATTAGCAAAATTAATTTCCTTTAAAAGGAATCTTTTTTCAACAAAATTTGTTTAATATTTTCCACTTATTTTTTCACGAAGAATTATCGTTTTTATTTATTGCACCACAAATTCGATCACATCCTGTGTTTAGCAGAGATAATAATAAGCCCGCGAGTTTCGAGGTGGCTCGATGGAATTCGAAGCTAGATCGACACGCATCCGATGCTAATACAGGGACTATTAATATTAATATACATGCAGTACACCTTCGGACATTACGTAACAACGGTCCATAACCGTGAGAAATTTTTCTAGTGCGATAAAAAATTAAAAAATAATAATAGATGCACAGAAAAGGGGGAAAGAGACAAATTAATTCAAGTACCAAAGCGTTTTAGGGTATAGAAAAAAAATATACAGGGTATTTCGAGATAAACGATACTTAAAGCAATTTCCAAACTAATTTTTCGACACGATAATGGTAAAGAAATATGTTTCATTTTATATGGAACTCGATTTTTGTTGTTAAACGTATTTCGAGTGGATCTTTTAACAAAAAGAAAAAATGATCTTCACACACTGTAGTTGAGAAGTAATACTATAAAATGTTTCAAAGTTACATAGTGATAAGTTAACTATGTAAAATTCTTTTTTGTCCTTGAAAATTATTATAAAATAATTGTATTTTATTTCCTATTTTCTGTGCTATTTTTTTTCTTTTTTTTGTTATCCTAGAAATACTAATTAAAACAGTATTATAGCTAATAATTTCTCTGATTAAACAAAATCACTAATTTTTTGCGATCGTAGAAATACTGATTAAAATAGTATTAAAGCTAATAATCTCCCTAATTAAACAAAATCGCTAATTTATTGTATTACAGCTAATAATCCTGCTAATTTTTTGTTATCCTAGAAATACTAATGGAAGCAGTATGAAAGTTAATAATCTTCTTAATTAAACAAAATCACTAATTTCTTGCCATCTTAGAAACAGTAATAAACTTAATAATTTCCCTAATTACACAAAATCGCTAATTTATTGTTATTATATTTTATAATTATTAGCTAATAATTTCCCAAATTTTTGGTATCCTAGAACTACTAATGGAAGCAGTATGAAAGTTAATAATCTTCTTAATTAAACAAAATCACTAATTTCTTGCCATCTTAGAAACAGTAATAAACTTAATAATTTCCCTAATTACACAAAATCGCTAATTTATTGTTATTATATTTTATAATTATTAGCTAATAATTTCCCAAATTTTTGGTATCCTAGAACTACTAATGGAAGCAGTATGAAAGTTAATAATCTTCTTAATTAAACAAAATCACTAATTTCTTGCCATCTTAGAAACAGTAATAAACTTAATAATTTCCCTAATTACACAAAATCGCTAATTTATTGTTATTATATTTTATAATTATTAGCTAATAATTTCCCAAATTTTTGGTATCCTAGAACTACTAATGGAAGCAGTATGAAAGTTAATAATCTTCTTAATTAAACAAAATCACTAATTTCTTGCCATCTTAGAAACAGTAATAAACTTAATAATTTCCCTAATTACACAAAATCGCTAATTTATTGTTATTATATTTTATAATTATTAGCTAATAATTTCCCAAATTTTTGGTATCCTAGAACTACTAATGGAAGCAGTATGAAAGTTAATAATCTTCTTAATTAAACAAAATCACTAATTTCTTGCCATCTTAGAAACAGTAATAAACTTAATAATTTCCCTAATTACACAAAATCGCTAATTTATTGTTATTATATTTTATAATTATTAGCTAATAATTTCCCAAATTTTTGGTATCCTAGAACTACTAATGGAAGCAGTATGAAAGTTAATAATCTTCTTAATTAAACAAAATCACTAATTTCTTGCCATCTTAGAAACAGTAATAAACTTAATAATTTCCCTAATTACACAAAATCGCTAATTTATTGTTATTATATTTTATAATTATTAGCTAATAATTTCCCAAATTTTTGGTATCCTAGAACTACTAATGGAAGCAGTATGAAAGTTAATAATCTTCTTAATTAAACAAAATCACTAATTTCTTGCCATCTTAGAAACAGTAATAAACTTAATAATTTCCCTAATTACACAAAATCGCTAATTTATTGTTATTATATTTTATAATTATTAGCTAATAATTTCCCAAATTTTTGGTATCCTAGAAATACTAATAAAAACAGTATGAAAGTTAATAATCTCCCTATCTAAACAAAACCACTAATTTTTTGCGAACTTAAAATCAGTGTTAAAACTAATAATCTCCCTAATCAAACAAAATCACTAATTTCTTTTAAACCTATAAATACTAATTGAAACACTACTAAACCTAACAAACCTATCACTCTTCCGCAATAAACCCAACTCCTTTCCGCTCACATTAAACAAGACAAAAATCACAATCAAAGCTCGCTAATTAAAAATCCTGAACTAAAAACTAAACCCAACTTTCTATCACCTACAAAAAAAAAAACATCGCATTCAACAACGAACATCAAAAAACGACGAACAAGAATATGTCGCATCGACCAAAACTTTTCTCTACCATTATCCTAAAAGAAAAAAAAAACCCATAAAAATTAGTTCAGCAATACTCGCTTCGAACACCGTTTATCTCAAAGCACACCCTGTACACACTAATTGCTCTTCAGATGCGGCTGCGTTGGACGTAATCCCGACACTAAAGGTCCACACAATTAACGCGCAACGTTAATAACGAAAGAAGCGTAATCAAGACAATGGCATGATAGATATATAATAACAAGTATGTATAATAACAATACATATGTATATAATCTATATATATATATATAAAAAAACAAAAATAATAATAGTACATGACAAAATCGTTTAAAATGGCAAGATCGTACTAATTACTGAATAAGAAGCGTGCATCTCTTTCTTCGTGAATAGGTAATTTGATTTGTAAAGGGGTGACGACAACGCTTTCGAAATAGCATAATAATAATAATAATGATAATAATTATCAATATAATAATAATAATAATAGACAAACACCAGATAAGGCAGTGGTTATTCGCAGTTATAGTTGCGGTGAGCAGTCGTGAGGGAGATGCCCCCAAAAGCTACGTGTTAGCCAAAGTTACCTAAGGTTCAGGTAACAACGTTCGATCGTTCCAATTTTTCTTCTCGAAAAAAAAGAAGAAAAAAGAAAAAACACGTTAAATTAAAACAAAAAACGAAAGATCGAACGCCTCCCTCCCCTCTGTTAACCTTGAAGGTTAGCAGCATTAAAAAGTTCGGGCTTGCATCAAAGCACCATGACGGTCTGCGCGAGAATCGAACCGGCTCTACTTTTCAAATCGCGAGCCAATGGACGGTGAGAGATCCTCCAAGTTTCGCCGATGCGTCGCCGAAATTCGGGAAATCTTGTGTCACAAGGCGAACG
>SMSQ01018721.1:0-11256 GCA_019453375.1 Ctenoplectra terminalis | reverse complement strand
TTTTTTTTTTTTTTTAATTTGGTTTGTCAAATTTGTGTAATTGTTTTCTTTTTTTTTTTATGAAATGGAACAATTGGAGTTTTTAATATGTTCGTGTTTTGTACGTGTGTGTGAACGATTTAGCGTAATTGTGTGCGGAGAACAGTATCATGCAAGATTTTATTAATTGTGGTCGTTGTTGATTCGTATCTGCCTTCCATTATTCACGTGATTTTTTTGTAAATGTAATATTTAAGTTATTCGTGGTATTTTTTTAAAAACTGGGAGTTTAATTATTTATAGATTGAAAACAAAAATTTTTGTCTTTAATTATTTGCAATATTTTTGAAAAAATGTGGCTTCAATTATTAATATTATTTTTCAAAAAGTGTGTCTGTAATTATTTACAATATTTTTGAAAAAAATGTGCCTTTAATTATTCGCAGTATTTTCCGAAAAATATGCTTTTAATTATTCATACTATATTTAAAAAATTGTGTCTTTAATTATTCACAATATTTTTCATAAAAATATGCCTCTAATAATTCACAATATTTTTAAAAAACTGTGTCTTTAATAATTCACAATATTTTTCAAAGAAATGTGCCTTTAATTATTCACAGTATTTTTCAAAGAAATATGTTTTTAATTATTCACAGTATTTTTCAAAGAAATATGTTTTTAATTATTCACAATATTTTTAAAAAACTATGTCTTTAATTATTCGCAATATTTTTCAAAGAAATATGTTTTTAATTATTCACAGTATTTTTCAAAAACTGAGTCTTCAATTATTCACAATGTTTTTTAAAAATTGTGTCTTTAATTATTCACAATATTTTTAAAAAATTGTGTCTTTAATAATTCACAATATTTTTCCAAAAATGTGTCTTTAATTACTGACACTATATTTCACAAAATGTGACTTCCATCATTACCATTACTAAAAAAAAAATGTGCCTACCATTATTAATACAATTTTTCAATAAAGTGTGTCTATCATCATTAAAATTATTTATCACAAAATGTACCATAATCTACATTATATTTGTTTTAAATTCCCATACATCTTAATTAAAACAATTCTCACACAGACACCTATCATAAATATAATTATCATTAATTCAGAAAAATTACCCGTACCAAAAAATTTTCAAACAGTGGAATTTTGATTACCCAATTAATAAAAAATCCAAAAAATTCAACAAAACTGCTTCACAATCCAAACCTTACTATTCCAATCTTAAACCCAACAAAACCCAAATTTCCTACAAATACCACAAACAATCAAATTTTTCAAAAACCATCAAACACAAGTATCATCCGACACTCCCAGCCACAAATTTCGACACAAAAATATCCAACAAAAACCCATTATTAACAACAATATCACCAACACTCCCTATTAAACCCTATTAAAAGAACAAAATTTTCAAACCCCCATAACATTTCAACCAATCATCCCACAGCGCCCTAACCCACACCGTAAGAAACGTGGAAGCCTCCCCTTCAAAATGCCCTTCGAATCATCCCGATCCGACTTCCCGTTCCGGAGATATCGTCGTCGGAAGACAACCCTAATTTTTCCCGGTTCGCTCACGCGCTGACCCACTTAAACCGCGTCACGTGTGCGCCAGTCAATGAAACGGCCGTCAATGAACGTATAATACTACTGCTACTACTACGCGCGTGAATTCCAGGAAAAAATGTAGGTCACGCCGCTGACCTATATCCCTGCGTCTTACGGCCCAACTTTGGAGGCCCGTATCTCGGCGACGGATCGAGATATCGACTTCAAACAAAGCTCATTTTCAAGGCCACGGATCCCTCTATCCGCCGAGTCTGCTCGGACGAGAAATTTCGAAATTCTTCGGCCCGTATTTTGCGATTCTAATTTTTGATACTGTATTACCGCGTCCTCGAGTTCAACTTCGGAGGCTCGTATCTCGAGAACGGATCGAGATATCGACTTCGACCGAAGCGCGTTTTCAACAGCGCGGTTTCTTTTGTACGCCGAATGGGTTTCGAAGAAAAATTTTTGAATTGTTCCGGGGTATAGTTTGGGGTTTTAGTTTTTTGGATTGGTGTTATACTCTGAGGTTCGTATTTCACGAAGAGTGTCTATTTTTACGGTGTAAACTAGTAATGAGTCTATTAAATATTTCTGATGGAAATTGGAGATTGATTGTAGAGCGATTGTTTTTTTATTCTCCGCTAAATTCTGACAGAGTAGCAAATAGATTAACTTTTGTAAATTGTAAGGCAGGTATTGAATGAACCAAGCTATCGGAAATAAATTTTTTATTAGAGTTGCAGTTATGCTTTGGAGGCTCGTATCTCGGCAAGAGTGATTATTTTTAGACTGACAACTAAATTTTGGAATTTTTCTGGCCATATTTTGATTTTTATATTATTTATTTTATATGATTTATATTTCAATTTTTTGTACTAGTATTAGTGGCTTCGGAGGCTCGTATCTCAGAAATAAATTGAGATTCAAGAGTTTAGATTTCTCTATTTATGAAATGAGTTTTGAAAAAAAAATTTAGCTCCTTCACGGTTTAAATTCTTTGCAGGAAGAAGCTACAGTTATTATTCCATTTTAATGGAATATTTGGTTTAGAAATTGATGGCAGAAAATGAATTGATATTAAATTATAAAATTAATTTACTTATTAATCGTTCTGATAAATATTATTATTAGTGGCTTTGGAGGCGCGTATCTCAGAAATAAATTGGGATATCGACTTGAAACGAAGCTTATTTTCAAGAGTTTAGATTCCTCTATTTATTAAATGAGTTTTGAAAAAAGAAATTTTAGCTCCTTAGAAGAAGCTACAGTTATCGTGAGATTTTTACGCAGATATATTTTCCATTTTAATGGAATATTTAGTATAAAAATTGATGGAAGAAAATGAATTAATATTAAATTGTAAAATTAATTTACTTATTAATCGTTCTGATAAATATTTTTTTACACCCTTCTTTTTCAATTCTTCGTCGTTTCATTGCACTCTGAAAGCGTTCAGATTTAACCCTTCGCGGACGAACGCTCTTTCGACACCGATTCGTGGCGTGTGGAGGATAATTTCTATATGGAACGAGATTATAAATGAAATATCTAAACGATTAGGCAGAAAATAAAATAGAGAACAGACAAATAGTCGATGAAATTTCGAATTGGCGTTTTCTATTCGTTTCTCGCTCTGGAGGCGACAATTCAAGTTCAGAATTCGTCCGCAAAGGGTTGAAATTAGCGAATGTGACGAATCTCTGTGAAATATAAATTGAGATAATCAAAATTCCACTGTGCTTCGTGACTGTTAATCAACAAGACTGAGACACGATAAATTCTTCCAGTTATATCTAATTTTAAGTTTATAAAAATTTAAAATATTTGTTGCTGGAATCATGGAGCGTGCAACAACGAATCAACAACAATAACAATAAAGACGACGTGCTGAGAAGGTCGAAGTTTCGAGTAACAGTAACAGGAATAGTAAAATAGAGAAATTTGTGCAAAATGGAACCGATCTTCAAAATAGAAATTAAATGGTGTTAGAAATTCTTTAAAAAATTTTCTTTCTTTTTTGAAGATCGATTCCGTTTTTTTGCTACGATAATTATAATCAGTGTCGACAGTAGTAGCGATAGTAGGCCGTTCGTGAGTTGACGAAGAGGAGGAAGACGACGACAGGCAGTAGAGTAGTGAAATGTTCGATGATCGGTTTTTTTTTCGAGCTGGAAGAAAAAGTTAATGGGAACAGAAAAGACATAGAGACGTTGTGAAAATAAAATTAAAAAAAAGAGTGGAAAGAAAAGCGAAGAGTTGAAAATATGATCTCGATTGGAAAAGAAAATTTAATTATACGATCGAGTTCGTGCAATAAAAATACTGTATGTGAAAAAAAACACTATACTTATTGAGATTTTTAAAAAATACTGAGCTTCTCCGAAAACTTTTCTTTTCTTACAGGAAAGATAAAAATAGTATTATAGAAATATTATTTAAATACAAATAAAATTATAGAAATACTATGGAAATAAAAATAGTACTATAGAAATATTATTGAAATAAAAATAGCATTATAGAAATATTATTGAAATCAAAATAATATTATAGAAATACTATGGAAATAAAAATAGCATTATAGAAATATTATTAAAATCAAAATAATATTATGGAAATACTATGGAAATAAAAATAGTATTATAGAAATATTATTGAAATAAAAATAGCATTATAGAAATATTATTGAAATAAAAATAGTATTATAGAAATATCATTGAAACAAAAATAATATTATAGAAATACTATGGAAATAAAAATAATATTATAAAAATACTATTCAAATAAAAATAGTATTATAGAAATATTATTTAAATAAGAGTAGTATTATAGAAATATTATTGAAATCAAAATAATATTATAGAAATACTATGGAAATAAAAATAGCATTATAGAAATATTATTGAAATAGAAATACTATGGAAATAAAAATAATATTATAGAAATATTATGGAAATAGAAATACTGTGGAAATAAAAATAATATTATAGAAATATTATTGAAATAGAAATACTGTGGAAATAAAAATAATATTATAGAAATATTATTGAAATAGAAATACTATGGAAATAAAAATAGTATTATAGAAATATTATTGAAATAAAAATAGTATTATAGAAATATTATTGAAANCGAGATTATAAATGAAATATCTAAACGATTAGGCAGAAAATAAAATAGAGAACAGACAAATAGTCGATGAAATTTCGAATTGGCGTTTTCTATTCGTTTCTCGCTCTGGAGGCGACAATTCAAGTTCAGAATTCGTCCGCAAAGGGTTGAAATTAGCGAATGTGACGAATCTCTGTGAAATATAAATTGAGATAATCAAAATTCCACTGTGCTTCGTGACTGTTAATCAACAAGACTGAGACACGATAAATTCTTCCAGTTATATCTAATTTTAAGTTTATAAAAATTTAAAATATTTGTTGCTGGAATCATGGAGCGTGCAACAACGAATCAACAACAATAACAATAAAGACGACGTGCTGAGAAGGTCGAAGTTTCGAGTAACAGTAACAGGAATAGTAAAATAGAGAAATTTGTGCAAAATGGAACCGATCTTCAAAATAGAAATTAAATGGTGTTAGAAATTCTTTAAAAAATTTTCTTTCTTTTTTGAAGATCGATTCCGTTTTTTTGCTACGATAATTATAATCAGTGTCGACAGTAGTAGCGATAGTAGGCCGTTCGTGAGTTGACGAAGAGGAGGAAGACGACGACAGGCAGTAGAGTAGTGAAATGTTCGATGATCGGTTTTTTTTTCGAGCTGGAAGAAAAAGTTAATGGGAACAGAAAAGACATAGAGACGTTGTGAAAATAAAATTAAAAAAAAGAGTGGAAAGAAAAGCGAAGAGTTGAAAATATGATCTCGATTGGAAAAGAAAATTTAATTATACGATCGAGTTCGTGCAATAAAAATACTGTATGTGAAAAAAAACACTATACTTATTGAGATTTTTAAAAAATACTGAGCTTCTCCGAAAACTTTTCTTTTCTTACAGGAAAGATAAAAATAGTATTATAGAAATATTATTGAAATCAAAGTAATATTATAGAAATACTATGGAAATAAAAATAATATTATAGAAATATTATATATAATATTATTGAAATAAAAATAATATAGAAATATTTAACAACTACACACTGAAGAGAAAGGAAAGAAAAAAATTTACTACTTAGATGAAACAGTGAAGTCCATGTGGTTCCTTTTTTTTTCTCTTCTTACTAACATCTTCTTTTTTCTTTTCGTGACAGAGTTCATGCTGGAGATGAAGACTTTTAAAACATAGAAATAGGAAAGGGGTACATGATACATCAAGATTAGCGTATATATATATAGAACATATAGTATATAGATAGATACAAATAGAACATCGTAACATATGAATTTATCATTGCATGAAAAATTTCTCAAATTTTTATGCAGATATTGTTAATGATACAAAATCATGGTCAATTAAATTATTACGAAATTTAACGAATTCCTTTAAACACGTCGATTTTTTTTTTCCATAAAAATTCAAAACTTGCAAATTGAGGCTGCTTCGCGGTGAATTCGTTCGGAAAATTCGTTCGTGGTCTCGTGCTGCTAGATTTTTAAAGAAAAGAATTTTTTTAGGGTTAGAGAGATTAGAATGTAGAATTGTGCAGCGTTTTTATTCGACTTAAAAAATTGTGAATTTAATCTGACTAAAAGTGGAATTTTCTTTTTTGTTGCTTAGGAATTTATTTTTATAAAAATTCTGTGAAATTGGATCACAGCTATATTTACAATTTTAGTACAATTTTTGGACTAATTTTTATGCAAATTCATATTTGTGAGAATATAGCTGGAAAAAAAAATAGTTTGGATATTTTTTTATTTTTCTATAAATGCATTTAAATTTGCAGTCTAATTATTTCAATTTCAATTAATTAATTTTGCGATACAAAAAAAAAGTGGAATTAAATTTACAAAATTCTAAATAACTATAATTTGAATTAAATTCCAATTTACCAAAGTGGTCAAAATTTTGCAAATTTAAAATAATTCAGTTAAAAAATTTTTTGCGTTTTTCTGTAACAAATATGAATAGAAAATTATTTCCTTTGAATTTTATTATTTTTTAAATATCGGTATAGTTAAATCATCCGCAGTCATAACGTTAATATAGCTTTTGGATATTTAATTACAGTTGCTAATAAAATATTCCAAATATCAATTTAAATTATTCTCCATTTAAACCGAACCATTAACAATTTACAATACCAATTACATAAGCTTAAAAAAAAGAAAGAAAAATATTTTTAAGCAACTCAGATAAACCAAATTTTTCTTTTTTTTTTTAACGTTGCACAATTCTTACTTTGAAGACAGACAGAAAAGACAGAGACAGAACAGCGTGTCAAGGCTTTGGAAGAGAGATTATGTTGCCAGAAAGAGACATCGAATAAAAAGTCAAAGTAAAATGTTCAGATAGTGAAAAAAAAAAGAAATAAATAAATAATTCTGACACGTCGTTTCGGTGCCATCTTTTCTTTGCATTCTGTTTGAAAAACGAAAGTACAAACGTGGAACGTCACGAATGATCGATTAATAATTATTCATGACGCTCGATTTAGAAAAAAAAAATATGAAATAGAATTAGCGTGGACGATTAGTGAAGTGAAAGTGATCGAACGCGTAAGAGGTATTTTTAAAAAGTGTCTCTGTGTTAAAATTATTTTTAAAAATGTTTATTTGGGAGCTCGTGATAGAAAGATTGAAATTTTGTTTATTTCTTCATTAGAATATTGAAAATTCTCAAACTTGTAAATGAAATTTACAATATTTAGGAAACATTGTTTATAATAAAAATTAGGGTTTCAGTGTTTCGATAAATAAATGAGAATTTAATCAATAATATGACAATAATATTTCAAAAATCTTGTAAATATTACAAATTAAGCTACGATAATAATATTTAAAAAATAAATGACCAATCTATATTTCTAAAATAATTTACATTATTTATTTCTATTGCAAATTAATCTATGAAAATAATAACAATTTATATTTCTAAAATAATTTATATTATTCATTTTTATTAGAAATTAATATAGGAAAATAATTTTCTAATCTATATTTCTAAAATAATTTGTATTCATTTTTATTAGAAATTAATTTACGAAAATAATATCAATCTATATTTTTAAAATAATTTATGTTATTAATTTTTATTAGAAATTAATCTACGAAAATAATAACAATTTATATTATCAATTTTTATTAGAAATTAATGTAGAAAAATAATATTTAAAAAATAATTGACCAATCTATATTTCTAAAATAATTTATGTTATCAATTTTTATTAGAAATTAATCTACGAAAATAATATTTAAAAAATAGTTTACCAATTTATATTTCAAACACAATTTGCGTTCCTAATTTTCATTACAAACAAACCTAAAAAAAAAACATTTAAAAAACTCTACCCCTTTACACCCTAAAAATAAAAAAATCTACAATCTTCCCATAAACAATTAATCTCAATCTTTCCACATGAAAATCTCTAAACAAAACACTCCCCAAACAATAAACCACCATAAAAAAATTTATCCTCCAAATTTCTCCCCCCCAAAAAAAGAAAAAAAAGTTCACGACACAATTTACAAATTTCCCAGTCGTCAAAAACCACGAGACACAATTAACCAAACCCTCTTACGTTTCAACATCCAAGTCAAAAAAAAAAAAAAAAAAAAAAAATAGGGGAAGGTAAGGTGGTAGCTGGATACACAGAAAGAACACAAAAAACGGACAGGTTTATTTATCTTTCCATTCATTGTTGCTTTTATCTCTTGACAAATCGGCTATATTTTGTATACGTAAATTACCCGCTCGCTAGCAATCATATTTCCTCATCGTGCATCAATTAACGCGTTAATCTTTCTATTTCTCTTTCATCATATAACAGACTTTCCTTCCCTTCCTTCGACTCACTCGATCATTTCATATCTTTCCAAGACGAGAAAAGCGTGATTTTTTTTCAAGGGGGGGAATGATAGGAGAGAAAAAAAAAAAAAAAAAAAAAAAATAGAAACTGAAACTCGCGGATTACAGACGAGAACGGTGTCGAAAGATTTGAAAATTGAGGAAGAAAATTATAAATTAACAGTATATGCAGTGTGTATATCGTCGAGAGGGGGGTACAGGAAGTGTGAAAAGAGAAAAATACAGCGGTTCCTTGCGGTACAATCGGTCATCGCGAGTACAATTGCAGGAGAAAAGCAAATTAATTTTGCAAGGACACCGAACTGCTTGCACGTCGCGAGAAAAGACCACCCTGGTTTCCGTCGGCTACGTTCGCACCCTTTGCGACCCCTTGGTTGTGTCGTCGCTTCTTTTACGGTTCGTATAAAAATTTTTCGGGGGTTTACAGAGCAGTATTCTTCACAGAGATACTCGTTTGAGGCCGCTGCGGGGTGGCAAAGGGCGGTAAGACGCGTCTCGAATTTTATGCACCATTTTTATTTAAGGCGTTTCGAGGGTGTTATTCGTTTGGAAAATTGCGGGGGTTCAGTTAGGTCTTCTGCGCTTTGTTGCGAGGAATTTTTGCGGGGAATTTATCGACAGAATTTTTTGGAGGCGAGTTCTTGAAGTTAATTCTTTTTTTCTTGGTTTTCTTTTGGGGGCTGTTTTCTGTGAATGAAATTTTGTGGAATTTTTTGGAGGCGAGTTTTTGAAGTAAATTTTTTCTTTTTGATAGGAGAAATAGTGAATTTGTGTCTTAGAAGTGATGGATATATTTTTTTTTCTTTTTAGGGTTTGTTTTCCGCGAACGAAATTTTGTGGAAATTTATTGAAAGAATTTTTAAGAGGTGAATTTTTAAAGTAAATTTTTTCTTTTTGATAGGAGAAATAGTGAATTTGTGTCTTAGAAGTGATGGATATTTTTTTTTTTCCGGTTTGTTTTCTGTGAACGAAATTTTTGTGGAAAGTTTGTTGAAAGAATTTTAGGAGATGCAAGTTTTGAATACTTTTTCATGGTGGAAATTACTTTCCTGTATTTTTTGAAATTCATTGAAGGGAACTTGGAGGTCCCAAATTTTAAGATTCTAAATATTTGAATATTGTAAACTCTATTTTTTTAACGAAATTTCGCATTCTGTTGAAGATTAAAGAAAGAAATTTTAAAAATAATATTTTTTATCGTCAAAGTAACAGAAAATCTATTCTACTATTAGAAAATTTATTAAAAGGCCTCGAAAAAACAAATTTTAAGATTCTAAATATTTATCACAGAGTCACCAAACACAAAAAATTCTTGCATCTCGCAGAAAATTAATTAAATAAATTTTAAGAACACCAGTTTCGAAACTGTAAATATTATTTCATATAATTCATCCAAAGGATCTCGAAGACACAAACTCTAATCTTAAAATTCCTTTTTTTATTTTTCCCTGCCAAAATTTCGCATCCCTCAGAAAATCATCGAAAAGAATTTAAAAAATCATATTTTATATTTAAACACTCTAATATCTCATTTAACTATATCAAAAGGACCTCGAGGCTTCAAACTGGAATAAAAAAATTTCTCCCTTCCACAATTTCGCATCCCACAGAAAACAAACGAAAAACAATTTCAACAATCATATTTTATATCACGAAACTGATGAAACATCCATTCTATTAATTTCTCCCAACAAACTTTCTTAAAAGAATCCATCAAAAGGACCTCGAAGACTCAATTTCAAATAAAAAAATTCCTTTTCGTTTCTCCCTTCCAAAATTTCGCATCCAACAGAAAACCAACGAAAAACATTTTCAACAATCATATTTTATATCACGAAACTGATGAACCATCCATTCTATTAATTTCTCCCAACAAACTTCCTTAAAAAACTCCATGAAAAGGACCTCGAAGACTGAAATTCAAATAAAAAAATTCCTTTTCATTTCTCCCTTTCAAAATTTCGCTTCCCACAAAGGAAAAAAAAAACCTCCCAAAAACCAGGAAAATTCTAAACCCGCAAAACTTCGCATCGCAGAAAATTCTCTCCCCGAAGACACCGTCGGTTTCCCTTTCTCTGTCCACGCGCATTCCGCCGACGGAAATCTCGGCGGGTGGTCGACGTAGGCGAAGGTAGTAGAGCGCTACTGGTAGTAACAGTAAATAGATGGATAGATAGATGGATAGATAGATAGATAATACAGTGGTAGTAATAGTAGTCGTAGTGATAGTAATAGTTGCAACAGCAATAGTAGCGAGTAGCCATAGATATAGTAGCAGCGTTGAGTAGTAATAGTTGTAACGATAGATGCGGTAGTCGTAGTAGCAATGATAAACAGTATGATAAAGAGTAATAGTCATAGACGATAGATGCAGTGGTTGTAGATAGATAGAATAGATACAGTAGCAGTAATAGTCATAGTATAGTCGCGAGTAGTAATAGTATAGTCGTAGTAAGTAAAGACGATACGGTAAGAGTAAGAAGTACAGTATAAAGGTATACACGTATTAAGATAGAGAGTATGAGAGAGAGAGAGAGAGGAGGACAGAGAGAGAGAGAAAAAAATTAGAAAGACAGAGACAGAGAGAATAGTGTGACTACTACAGAGAAGTTACAAGCGAGACATAGCAAAGATAAGAACACAACGAATGATGATAACAAAGTTGGAAGAAGAGTACAATTCGAAGAGGGGTTGAAGAGGGTGTTGAGAGAGAGAGAGAGAAAAAAA
>SMSQ01018720.1:9173-23671 GCA_019453375.1 Ctenoplectra terminalis | reverse complement strand
CTGCCAACAAATATTTAATTGCATTTACTCCTTACAATTCATCTTCCTCCCGAGAAGGAATAAGAAAAATGGGAACCGTTGCAGCAAAGTTGTCGCAAGTTTCAACAGAAATTATTCAAAGGAGGAAATTACAGCGAACAAGGCTAACAAAGTTTCATAACTGACCTATTCAACCGGCGTGAAAATAAAGTTCACCGATGGTAATGGAATGCGTGGTTGACAGTATCGCTTAGTGTTGGTGAATTAAGTTGTTTGCGAGTTGCAGACAGTGTTCGCGATACCTCTGGTCTATGCACGAGCGAACAGGCGTTGCTGAAACTTGATGCACGTTATAAAGCGTGATCGCGATCGCGTGACAAAGTCGAACGAAAGGTGACGCTAAATGGCATAATATTCGTATCAGTTCACGTTGTTTTCCACGATAGTTGGTCGATCGAAATGAGCTCTCAGCATTGCTGACGTTTCTCGCCGGCGAAATTCGCACGGAATGGTTCCTTTCGTGTATTATACCGAGCAGTTGTAGACAGTTGAATNTGGTGAATTAAGTTGTTTGCGAGTTGCAGACAGTGTTCGCGATACCTCTGGTCTATGCACGAGCGAACAGGCGTTGCTGAAACTTGATGCACGTTATAAAGCGTGATCGCGATCGCGTGACAAAGTCGAACGAAAGGTGACGCTAAATGGCATAATATTCGTATCAGTTCACGTTGTTTTCCACGATAGTTGGTCGATCGAAATGAGCTCTCAGCATTGCTGACGTTTCTCGCCGGCGAAATTCGCACGGAATGGTTCCTTTCGTGTATTATACCGAGCAGTTGTAGACAGTTGAATGCATTAGACAGTCGCAGCATTTTAAAACGATTATTAACCCTCTATGGCTTTGTGTGACTTAAAAGTTACAAACTGATGTATCTATATTTGAAAAAATTAATTTTCCTTAGTTATCACTGCACTATTAAATTCGATTACTGTATTACTGTAGCGACACCACGATCCATCTACAGTAATTATTTGTTAAAACATTTTCGAATCAAAGTGAAAAACTGTAATAAATCGTAATTTTTTCTCCAATAAGCATACATGATCCATCTACAGTAATTATCAGTTAAAACATTTTCAAATCAAAGTGAAAGACTGTGATCAATCGTAATTTTTTCTCCAACAAGCAGACAAAATTCGGGCTATAGAGAGTTAATTTCGATTAATTCGTTATTTAAAATGAAACGAAGCGTACGAGGATTAAATAACGATACAGAATTTCAGCAAGGAATACGTGCTTTGAAAACGACGGTTTCAAAATGGCGGAAACCTTCGGGATAACATAATAATTTGTCGGACATCATTCAAGATTAGAATGTTCTACTTCCTCCTGTTTCACAATGCACTCGTTATACCAGCGTGAAATTAACATTCTGGAAACAGTTGAAGAACATGTCGTGGAAGTGACGTTCAAATTAAGTGCTCGCTAACAAGCTTCCTGTAATTCTTCGCGACTTTGTAAGCGACTGTTTCTCGCGACCACGATGCATTGTGTCTAAATCTTTCTCGAGAAAAACTTTAATTTTCTGCGTTTCAGTTCTTTTTTTTTTAAACAATTCTTCGCGCGGAATACAGTTGAATATTTTTTTTAACACTCCTATTGTGTTCGTGTCTATGTTACTTAATCATGTTTTCTGAGTTGCGTAAGTTTCTCGTTTCCAACTTTGTTAGACTTTACCTGAACTTTTCTTGAGCGTATTTCTTTTTACACGTGTTCCAAAATACGTGAACGAACTTTTTATCGCATTTGTCAAGGAAGGTATGCAATTATAATCGTCACGTAATTAGCGTACGTTTTCACGAACGCAACACGAGAATCGAAAGGACTATTTTTACGCGACTTTTGATTCTGGTGTTTACAAATATTCTAAGAAACAATTATAAAGCCACGTGACAAGGTTCGATTAAGTGCTTCAGCTTACAATATTATCGTTCGGTGATACGATTTTCGTCTGTTATCGTTACCACGTACGCTTCATTTGCCTAGAAACGCAATTTCACAAAGGTTTTTCGTTAAACGAACGAAAGTGCACGGTTAACGTCGTTCCACGGGCTGCTAGTACAACTGGCGCGTATCGATAAAGTCATTTCAGGAAATTAACTCCAGCAGACTGAAGTGCTCGCTTTTAGTTACAAGAATACACTGTAACGGTTATTTACCACGCCTCGGCCTCCTCTCCCGTGCGGGACGTTGATTTACGAGAAAGAATTAGAAACTTGAGACCGAACTTTCCGAAACGCTGTCGGCCGCCGTTGATGAAATGATTTTTGGCGTTTAATCCATCGGCAGTCTGGCAAAGCAGGAACACTGGAAACTTTTCGAACAGCTACCACCAATTATGTTTTACCTCGTTACATCTTCTTTCCGTTGCCTCGCAACTTTTATTCTTCAATCAGTCCTCCCTGTCGGTGGCGGGTTAATTACAAAAGCTTCTTACCGACAATATTCAACCGAGAAATTCGAAGGAATTATACCTTCGTCTTTCCGATCTTTTAATTTAATCATTGCCTAACCGATCTGGTTAACCGGATTTTTTAAATTGGCGTTTTCTTAATCCTTTGCGCTCTTCAACTTTTTTAAGTTTCACAGAACAATGGTATTCGCGCAATCGTGAGAGCTTAAAGCGTTGTTTTGGAAAGAAACAAGAAAGAAAGCTACAAATGTTTACGATTTTTTTTTTTATTTATCTGATTAATTTCTTCTTTTCTCGAATAAAGAAGTTTTAATTAAAATACGAAGTTTAACATAAAACTTAACCTCTCGAGAAAGTTACGCGTGTCGCCACAGTGGCGTTCTTCTTAATTTTCCGTTCCGTTTCATAGATTTCGTTTTTTAGACTTTGCTTCGAGAAATAATGCGTGACAAATGAACAAATCGTACGCTGTTTCCGATCTTTCCACGATCGAGTACACGTCATTCGGGTTTACCGGTTCGCAAAGCTTTATCTCCTTCACATTTATTACCTTTTCGTTGCACGTTTCATAACGCGACACCTGGGAGCCTCTTAAGTGTTATCCTTCACAAGCTTTCGTTCTTCGGTTTTACCTCAATGCCTGTTCCAATGCATCAATTTCAAAAGCAAATTCTATTTCATTCAGTATCTTTATTTATTCAACGTACCCCTTTGACCAATCAAGAAATACAGAAACATAAAATCGTGTTTCGTATTATCTGCTAGAAGAGAGTCTAAAAACGAGGTAGCATTTTTATTCCCGCATTCATTGAATCTTTTGAACATTTTTAAGATGTAACGTAACATATAAAAATAAAAAGTACCGGTTTCCATCTCCTCCGCATAATTTATAAAGCAGAAAAACACGCCGTAGAATTTAAAAGCTGTTTTCACTCTGAAAAACGAAATGTCCGCGGATAAAAGAAAAAATTGCTGAATATCTATACATTTTTTCTCAAATTTCCCTTTTCAGTCCCATTAAAATCAAACCGGATCGTGGACGAAGATCTTTTTGTTCCACGAACGTTCACTCAACGAGCAGATAGTTCCCGTTCACCTGCGAATACAATCGTCGTATCATTTCGCCAAACTTGATCTCTCTTTTATTTTTTTTCCGTCGCATAGTTTTGGGCGCGTGGTCACGTTCAGTTGGGCAGGAACTCTGGTTACATTCATATAATCCGACGGTGGATTCGCCGTTGGCGATAGCGCGAGGAATAATCGCGTAATGGACGTGTCAAGGGCTTAAAAGTGTCCGGCACGATTTACTGCGCGATTCAGGCGGCCAGGGTGAAAACGTGCGCGGGAATTTTATCTTCGAAAATCAGGCGTGTAACTGCCATAAAATCTCGATTTAAAGAGCGCCGGAAACGGTTATCGTCGACCCCCTTTTTTTTTTATAATCAATTATTGCGAACGGATCCTGTGGAACTCGACGCATTGACAAACGTCTCGCGATATTTTTATGCTTGTACCGATCCTCCAGCTGGCCGTAGCTCGATTCCCACCGAAACTCCCTTTTTTCTCGTACGCAAATTCCCTGTTCCACGGGTCAAAGTGTCCCATTTCGTTTGTTCGCTTGAAATATATTCGACACCTTTGGGATTTAGCGAAAAAATGTTTCGTACGATCGATGTGCGTCGAATAGGATGCTGTATTTTTTGGTTTAGATAGAGAAAAATAATTACAAGTACGAGTAACAGCGTTTCTTAATAGTATACCTATTTCTGCCGAAGAATTTTAAGTGCTAACTGTTTGAAAAAAATATAAGATGCATGGGAAATGAATCGATATTTATATTCGTTGCGGAGAAATATAACAAACTCTTAAAAATGCATGATTGTAAATGTATAATACAAAATTTAAGAATTTACTTTGGCAAACGTATTCTTTCAACTTAAATATCGATTAAGTTTACGATAGACTGATTCTTGTAAAAAAAGTAACCCGTCGCTTCGTAACTTACTACTTAAAAAAATTTCAGAAGTATCTTAGATAAAAATACAGGGAGTCGAGCAAGCATCTGACCACAATTAGGTATTAATATTACTTCTATAAAATATAATTTTTCCCCTGTAGTTTCTCCCCATTATTCTAAAATAAATTGCTAAATTATCAAAAATAGATTTGGATTTAATTTTTCATTTTGAATACAAAATGAACTGTATACAAAACTTGTGTACAAAATTCGCTTAATACCTAAGATGGTCGGATACTTTCGCGATCAATCGTATACGAATCACCATGCAAACCTGCGGACGCAGTCTATAATTGTAAATAGGCGAATCAATAGAAATCGATCGCGGCTTCGAAATTTCGTACAATAATAAAAGGGGAATGGGCGCATCGGAGGCAATCGTTTGACAAATAAGCGTCGAAAAGGACTTGGCGTCCTTCCATAGCCGTTCTAACGAGGCACACTCGCGCGAGAGACTCGATCTCGTTATTTCTTGGCGCTTCAGTTTTCTCGAAAGCGTCAGCCGTTAGCCGAGCCTCCGATTCGAGCCTCGCCGACGATTTTATCCATTTTCCGGCTTGTTATTCCGATTGGTAACGAGGCAGAATTTCCTGTGGACCGACCGGAACACAGCGTCTGACAGCGGCAAATGAAATCGCCGGCTGCGCGTCTCGAAAGCAGGCTTCACGATAGCGAGGTCTGCCACTGGCTCACGTTCGACGTAACCAACAAAAGCAAGTTGTAGAAACATTCGCGATGCGACAGACAGATTGACGTTTCGCGTCTGCTGGAACGCATCCGGGACGCCAAGTTTCCTGGCTGGTCTCATTTCCGCGGCACGTCGATTCGTTCAACGCTTGATCGCGAAATAATCGTTGAACTTATGAGAAAATCATTTCGAAGCGTTGTATCGTAGGAATGTTGGGTTACGGACAGCTAAAGAACTTTAATTAAGCTCTCGATGGAAAATTAAAACTTATTTAACACGTTAAACGCCACGCCGGTCCCTGTGGACCGACGCTGAAATTTTCGTTTTGGCTTCGCTAGTTTCCAAAGGCTGATAGTATCAATTTCAAAAAATATCTTANTTGGCTTCGCTAGTTTCCAAAGGCTGATAGTATCAATTTCAAAAAATAACATCTTGCAATTCATTAATGGGTTCTGTTAAATCACATTAAACTTTTATAATTTTCTTTTTAAATTCTTAACTATTTTGCGACCAAATGTGTTTCGAATTAGTATCATAGCACACAGCCTAACGGAAAGTCGACCAAAATCAGCGTGGCGTTTAACGTGTTAATAAGATTATTATCTAATAATATGGTACATCGGCTATACTATACATACTATACATGTACTATACATAAACTTCGATTAAAAATTAAACGTATAAAAATTACACCAAACATACACATATTTTGGGAATGTTAGGTTAAAGACATATAAAGAATTTTAATTGAGTTCTTCATATGAAATTAAAACTTATTTAATAAGATAATAATATGATACATCGGTTATACTCTACATTTTATAACTTTGAACTCTTAACTCTCGCTGTGTACTCGCAGTTTCTCTCTCTCAGTTTTCAATACTCGACTCTCAATCTGAGACTCTCTATATCAGACTGCCTGTGTCAGACTAACTCGCACGCGCATTTTCTCCAGCCATATATTCAGACATTCTCCCTCTTTCCATTTCTCAATCTCTTTCACTCTGCCCAGGCAATCTCAGAAAATATTCAGTCATACGATAATCTTTATCACTCGGTTCAAACTTCACTATTTTCCAGCATCTCTATCGCGATGTTCCAAATACTCTTCATTCGCGCATCTGTTCTAGACTAAACATTCGCTTGAGACTCTCCATTTTTACAATGTCATTAGTGATTTATTTTTTGGTAAACTCTTTATAGCGATGTGTGCTTTAGAATTCTCATACTCGTGTATCCTATACTTTAAACGTTTTATTTTACTTATCACTGTACTATTGTACTTACATCGGATACTCAATTTATATTTATATCTATATTTTTTATTATTTTATTTATTATTATCATGGATTGAATATATCGCGGAGAAGAAAGTTGGAAATTATTTAAAGTCAGAAATTGTGAATCTATTGATTTCTATAGGTTTCAATTTTTATTTATTTATTTATTTTTTTACAAATTTTAATAATAGAGTTATTTACTATAATAGTCGAAATAACTAACTCGTAATTTCGTATAAAGATTTTATAAATTAACCGTGGTACATTGTCAGAAATTTTCCGTGATTTTCTGTAAAAACAATAAGGATAATGATCAGCCTCCNCCTAACGGAAAGTCGACCAAAATCAGCGTGGCGTTTAACGTGTTAATAAGATTATTATCTAATAATATGGTACATCGGCTATACTATACATACTATACATGTACTATACATAAACTTCGATTAAAAATTAAACGTATAAAAATTACACCAAACATACACATATTTTGGGAATGTTAGGTTAAAGACATATAAAGAATTTTAATTGAGTTCTTCATATGAAATTAAAACTTATTTAATAAGATAATAATATGATACATCGGTTATACTCTACATTTTATAACTTTGAACTCTTAACTCTCGCTGTGTACTCGCAGTTTCTCTCTCTCAGTTTTCAATACTCGACTCTCAATCTGAGACTCTCTATATCAGACTGCCTGTGTCAGACTAACTCGCACGCGCATTTTCTCCAGCCATATATTCAGACATTCTCCCTCTTTCCATTTCTCAATCTCTTTCACTCTGCCCAGGCAATCTCAGAAAATATTCAGTCATACGATAATCTTTATCACTCGGTTCAAACTTCACTATTTTCCAGCATCTCTATCGCGATGTTCCAAATACTCTTCATTCGCGCATCTGTTCTAGACTAAACATTCGCTTGAGACTCTCCATTTTTACAATGTCATTAGTGATTTATTTTTTGGTAAACTCTTTATAGCGATGTGTGCTTTAGAATTCTCATACTCGTGTATCCTATACTTTAAACGTTTTATTTTACTTATCACTGTACTATTGTACTTACATCGGATACTCAATTTATATTTATATCTATATTTTTTATTATTTTATTTATTATTATCATGGATTGAATATATCGCGGAGAAGAAAGTTGGAAATTATTTAAAGTCAGAAATTGTGAATCTATTGGTTTCTATAGGTTTCAATTTTTATTTATTTATTTATTTTTTTACAAATTTTAATAATAGAGTTATTTACTATAATAGTCGAAATAACTAACTTGTAATTTCGTATAAAAATTTTATAAATTAACCGTGGTACATTGTCAGAAATTTTCCGTGATTTTCTGTAAAAACAATAAGGATAATGATCAGCCTCTCTTGCATTATGAATTTTTAATTAACGGTGGATCTCGTATTAAAACTGGAACGTTCGTTTGGTTAAATTCGACGGGTTACATGGATGTTCCCACACAAGGCTTTTAGTTTATTGAGATTGGTAAAACGTCGAGTGGTTGTTTTTGAGGGTTCCGACAGTTACACGTTCGGGAAAGGATAACAGCTGTTTTACGACTGTCTGGTTCGTAAAATCTGGACGGTCAGCATTTCGGTTACCTGCTAGAGAAAGTGGTCGTGTCTGTTTGTCCTAAGATTTATGTACGAAGTCGAAGATCAAGTTAAAGATTTCTATGTGCGAAAAAATTTCAATTTACACATCTACGATTCGTAACTTTTTAGGGTGTGATAAGATAATTCCGTATGAAATAGCTTTACGAGTAAAATGACTCGACTTCGCGAGGGCTAGTATTTTAATTCAGTCGTTTAATTTACTAATTCAATTACAAACTTTAATTCACTCTATTAAATATATTTTTTTAATTTAACACTAAATTTACGGAACCCGTCAATTTGACCTAGTTCTAATTTCGGGTTTAAGTTTAACAAGTGTGCGAGCGGAAATTGTAAGCTCGTAATAAAATTTATATCCGAAAAGTATGCTAAATAAATCTCTACTAATAAAAATTGATCGATTTAAAGTAAATTTAACTAATTATATTACAAAACATCTATATTTCAATGTACCCATCAAAATGACCCAATGAAGGTCCGTAAATCTAGTGTTAAATATTAGTGAAATTTACAATGTACCAATTTTCTTTAAAAAAGTGGATCATCGCTTCCCAAATCTCTTCTAACATATTTTGAAACAATTATCCCGATCAAGGCCGTGTTTTCTGTCACAAGTACCGCGAAAACAACTCGTCATGCTCTCATACAATTCTGTGTAATGTGACAATAAAAAAAATATACCAGTGGAACTGGTATTCCACGTTGCCCGAGGGATTACGCTGTGTCGGTACAACTGGCATTCGGAAAAGGTTAATTGTCGGTAGCTCAGCTCTCAGTGTCAACACATATTTTCAACTCAATCGCATATTAACGATACGGCGATTCTATTAGCTCACCAGTAAGGCAGAATTTTTTTTTTTATTTCATCGCTTTACGACGTGTGAGCCACATATTACTCTCACCGGCGTGAAGGGTCTATCGACGATCTCCTCGTTCACGGTTCCTCCTTTTTCCAGCGCGGCGAGTCGTTCGTCGAGGCAATTCCCTCGGCGGCGCTAAATGTGTAAGCGATAAAAGTATCTCTACCAGGGAGAACGCGTCGTTTTATGTACTTTCTGCATTTCCTTAAGGTCCTGCCGGATGCCCGTAAATTCGTCGGCGCTTTTTTTTTTTTTCTTCCGTAACCCTCCTTCCATTTTTATCTTACTCTTTCCTTTTATCGGTCTAAAAGTTCACCGTTGGCGAGATGCTGCATTTTTCAGACACCTTTTCGATCATCGAGCGATTTCGAAATTTACGGGCACCGTGGTTCGCGTGCTGCCACCGCTGATCTTTCCTTGCTCATTCTTGAGAAGAGAATCGTGTTCCTCTTGAAACGTGTATATCTTCGATGTACCTTCTGTTGTAGACACAGAGACGTGATTAGATTTAACGCTAGAGATTCTTGAGCTCGTAAATTCGGTGTCAGGGCTTTTATGAGAAAATTTTAACACTTTATCCACCGCTTGATAATGACCAAGTTAGGCGCGGATATGTCGCTAGTAAATTTTTGAAATTTGTATAGATAAGAAGAGCTTATCGTACAGTTGTTAACAAGTAAACGTAAAATATAATTGAAGATTAAACAAGAAAGAAACAAGTAACAGTGTATGCAACTTTAATCGAATTTAAAAAATGCACCCTAGAGGAACCTTTAACGACAAACTTCTTTCATCCGACCCATGTTCAATCTTCCAAGACTAAAGCTAGGACCAGATACGAGAAAAACGCAAGGTTTTCCTCTTCGAACGAACCATCGAAAGCCCAAACAATTTATCGAATCGTGAGTGAAACAAATCGGACCGATAGCCGCAAATGGCATCGCTCTATCGGCTTGCGCAGTTGTCAGCAAATGGCACTAATTTTATCCACTACCACAAATGCTACGATTGCAACTGCTTCGATTTATCTTGGATCGTCGAATCAGCTTGGATTCTAGCGATCAACTCTTCTAGTTCTGATATCGATGCAAAGTATTTGAAGGCGAGCACACAAAAATTAAGATCAACTGTTGATCACTCCGTGCAATGATCCGATCGAATAACATTCAAATGCTTTTTTTTCTAACACAACTAGGTCACTAATATAGTTCTATGTTAATTTATACATAAACTTCGATTAAAAATTAAACATATAAAAATTACACCAAACATACACATATTTTAGGAATGTTAGGCTACAGACAGCTAAAGAATTTTAATTAAGGTCTCCATATGAAATTAAAACTTATTTAAAAAGATAATAAATTTTACAACTCTAAACTCTTAACTGTCGTTGTGTACTCTCACTCTTCCTCAATTTTCAATATTCGAATCTCAATCTCAGACTCCCTATATCAGGCTGCCTGTGTCAAACTAACTCGCACGCGCATTTTCTCCAACCATATATTCAGATTCTCTCTCTTTCCATTTCTCAATCTCTTTCACTCTGTCCAGGCATTCTCAGAAAATATTCAGTCACACGGTAATCTCGATCACTCGGTCCAAACACTCTTCACTCGCACCTCTATCGCACTGTTCCCAAATACTCGTCTCTCACACCCGTATCGCACTAATCCAAATACTCTTCATTCGCACATCTATTGCCCCAGACTAAACATTTACTTCAGACTCACCATTTCCACAATATATGGGATTCATCAGCTACGCCGATGGTCTACACGTGATGCATTTATGGATTCACAGGTCATATAAGGTTAAAATTTAAATATGTTATATTTAATGCTTCGATCATAGGACAGTATCTTGAAAAAATCAGATCCTTCCATCAGTTCGCAAAACTAAGAACTTCGAAACACACGTTTAATTCGACAACCGATATAAAATAAAATAAAATTGAAATACTATTTCCATTCGTTCAACCTGTCCTGAAACACGCGAACTAAATTGAATTGAAATACCATTCCCACTCGTCAAACTGGACCCGAATCACGCGAACATGGGACGAAGAATGTAAATCAAGTCTGAATTTCTGACCAACCCGAAGCAGAGACGATGATCGATTTTCATAGCGGCCGATTTGTACCGGAAGCCCGGTTCTCGCCACGATAACAATTATCGCTAAGTGGCGAACGATGAGAGTGGGTCGAGCGGGAATACGAAACATGGCTCTCGTACGGCCGCTATTAGTGTCTCATTAATAACGTCGCTCGCTTGTGGTACCAGTGATTTAGTGGATCGAACGTTGAGCCCGAGCCATCGACGCTGGCCCGAAAGAGAGAATAACGACCTGCGACCACGTCGATCTCTTCCGGGGTCCTCTTCCTTGCTGTCAGAAAATGCCGCTAACGAAGACGTCGAGTGCTCTCGAACGAAAGAAACGAGCCGAAGGCAGGAAACTCGCTGGCTGTCGGCCGAGATTTCGCGCCGGGGAATCACGTTCGTCTTTATATTCGCCGGTTGCAACGTGCTTACCTTGATGGACGATAATAGGGAAGGAGTAGTGTCCGTTATTAAGCTCCAGGTGGCGAAGTTTCTAGCCGAAGGAGTTGCGGCAGACGATGTTACGCAGACGGTGATCTTAAGTGGAAAGCAATGCTCCGGTATTATGCGCTGGCTGAGCTTTAATTAATCTTTCACCGGTATCGGAAGTCCGTGACTAAACGGGGCCATCAGAGGAGACCCCTTTGTAAATAAATGAAACCCGTCGTGGAGAGAGAAGAGCGCCAGAAACGCGAGCTTCTCGCCGCTGCCTGTCCCGCGGGATCCTCATGGCCGGAGGTAAATCTATTAGTTTGTCCGTTGGAACGGAGGAAACGGGAAGATTCTAGGTACCCTGGTACTTTGGACGTGCTTCTTATTCTTGCTGGAAGAAGATACAATACTGACGGTTGTAGGCTTCCCTTGGAGGAAGAAGATTTGAATTTTTTTTAAGGATAGAAATTTCTTCTCGGTATGTTTTACGACGCGAATTCATATTTTTGTGAATAGAGGAACTCCGGGAGAGATAGTCTTAAGGGTCAGATGACTGGATCTCGTGTAGTCTGTGAAATGACCTATTTTCTAATTGCTTTTTGTAATATACTAAATATTTTAAAAACCATCAGTCGATCCCGGATTCCGATACGAAAACTGTCCTTAAACTTCCTACAAGCGCACAAAAATCCACATTGTAATGAGAATATCTGCGAATAGATTATTGCAACAAAGACGCTATAGAGTTAAAAAAATTGACAAATCCCCGATGTCCAACATCTGTCAGAGATGATCGCTATTGATATCGCAAAGTAATCCATACAGCTTGTACATAATACGTAGGTTCCAGAGTGGATTCGCAACAGCCCTCTATTCAGACATCCGACTGTAAAATTTTTACACGTAGCTTTACCGCTGCAGCTCGAGACCGTGCGTATAAAAACGCGTGGCGTACGCGGGTTCCCTATTTTATCTTCCTTGCGCAAGCATATGCACCAACGATGTCGTTGAAACAGATCGCAGATGTTGCTATTCCCAACACAAAGGGAGCATCAAAGTTTCAACGACTCGTGAGTACGGTGTCTGGCTTCGTTTCGATACGCTCGCATCGAGCGTTGGTTATGCGAAACGATCGATGCGGAACGATAACAATTAGAGATAGAGTAGGTGGATCGGTTCAATAGTCTCGCGATCGGGTCAGTTTCTTTTCGACCTATGGAAAACGTGGTGGGTGGTGATTTCCGGTTTGGCATCGTGCAACGGACCCGGCACATTCGACATCCGGCTCTCGCCTCTTGGCGGAGCTTCAGAAAACTTGCGAGACCCGTAAGCCGCGCACTGGAAACTGTATCAATCATTCGATATCTGTGGCTCGAAAATCTGGCCGGCCTATGTGTGGGTGGCGAGCAGTTTGTTCGAGCGAAGATTTTCCTGCGGCCTTGCGATCGTGGCACGCGGCCAGCCTGGAATTACTCGCGTGACTTTTTAGCCGGTGGAATGGAGGATCGGTCGGGTAAAAATTGTCCGACATTTTGTTTTTGTTTTCGTTTGCTTTTTATATATGAACGAAACGTTTTTCTCCAGTCGACGAGTTTAGGTCTGGACGAAAGGGATCGCGATAAATGGATTTCGCTAATGTGTTCTTTGATTTGTACGTAGCGTCGACAATTTTGGATATGTACGTTCGCAACGTGGAACGGAGAATCCTTTGTTCTTCGGTTTGAGTCTGTGGTTTACGATTGTTATATCGAGGATGTACTGTGTTATATGGAGAATGTACTCGACGAATTAAGCTTCTATGGGAAACTTGTCTTAATGTTGTCTAATGCATATATTAATATCAATATTTACAATATATATAGTATATTAATATCTATATTTCTCGGTACAGTGTATTCGCACAATTACCAGTCAGCAATTTTTATAGCAGTTGATAGATATAAAAGAAAAATGGGACAAAAATTCTTAAAGCTTTTTGTATAATTATTTACTTACTTAAATGATTTTCAATTATACGAATATCCTACAATCAAGTATACAAACAGAAAAAAAACCGTAAAACATTTTTTAACCGCCCAACAGGCCGCGGAATAAAATAAAAATTCCTCGAATAAAATACGAAACCTAATTTAAATCGTAGAAAATTGAAAATCATCTTTTCGCATCAATCATCGCGTAGATCAATTCTGCCCCTAAGCAGTATCTACATAAGCGTAATCCACACAAAAGGATCAGCAATCGAAGCACCGAACCATCGATCCGTTCGTCCATCCTATCAAGCCTGTTTACCGCCGGTAGCCCTCCAATCAGCGCGCGTGGCTTCTGTGCCGCTTGCACAGAGGAGCACTCGATAATGGCGGAGTTGAGCGTGCATCCGGTTCCCGGGGTTGTCGTGGCGATTTTTACGACGCCAGGAATGGACGACACCGTCTGGCCACGAGGGTCCTCCAATTTAATTTGCATAGCCAGACGGTCCGGCGAGCGTGTTCCTTTGGTCTCGCGGTCTGGCTCGAAATCTCTGCTCGTTTACGCGACAATGTAACGCTTCTCGTAATCGTACGGATCAGGAGGCGCGCGCGGATCACACGACGCATTACTGCGTTGCCGCGGAATTAATCAAGCCTATCTATATTAGAAGGCATGCCCTGCGGTCAGATTAGAATCCCGAGGAATCCACTGGCTCTGGATGGACAACGCCGCTGTTAATGGAACTCCGTGCGGCGAAGGGCTTCGTCGCATATATATGTATATATATATATATATATATATATATATTATATATATATATATATAATATTCGTTGTGCCACGTCAAAGAAACTCACCCTTTTCGCCGTGGCTTGATAAGAACGTAAGTGGCACCATGGAAATGGTAATTTTCGGTCGTACCTCCGGGGGATTTGTGGAGGATTAATAGGATGAACTCACCCCTTTTTTTGGAGCGATCGAGGATTTTTGCGGGAATGGAGGCAGTAATATTGCAACCGAGGATGATTAATATTGGTTTTATATTTTTTTCTTTTTTTTTTCTTTTTTTTT
>SMSQ01018718.1:0-23495 GCA_019453375.1 Ctenoplectra terminalis | reverse complement strand
ATAACTGTACCCGAGAAATTAAAATGAAATATATATGAAAAATTGTACTTCAAAGAAGACGAAGCTTTATCCATATCTTTAGCAGAAAATTAGATAAAATCTCTCAAGAAGCACTAAGATTAACAAACATTAAGATTTGTTTTTTTTTTTTTTTTGCTTATAAATTCTAATTTTAGCATAATTTTGTGATTAGTATTCCAAACTTAGAAAAATATTTTAATCGCACAAATGAGTAATACAAGTATGAAGAAAAACAGTTAACTCTTTGCACTCCTCTGGCTCTGTCGACACGCATGATTTTCATCAAAGATTACATTTCTAATTAAATTCTATATTCACATCAATTCAGACGCTCCCTTTATATCAAAATAAGCAAATTAATTAAACAAATAAGAAACCTTAAACATTTACAATTTTCTTTCTTTCCAAAAGAACAAGTTTTCACAATAGTCCTTTGAAACTTAACCGTTTGAGTCTCGAGCAGCGCGATCGCGCTCTTCAGATTTTCTGTCGAAAAATCCCAGTACATTTCGAGCGCTGTGGACAACTGACGGTGCAGTCACCGATTGTCGAAGCAGCGCGCTCAGGTTTACCGACGCGCGTGCATCGCACAGCTCCCTTTTCAAATGTAAATAATACAAATAAATCATTTTGTAATTTTTATCGAACAAAACTTGAAATATTTATAAACTTACAGTACCCGTATTTAATAATACAGATGTATTTCACAAAACAATGAATTACAAATTGAAAATATTATTTGTGTTACGAACAATTTAAATGGAGAGTAACACTTATAATTTTTTTCTTCCCAATGGATTAAAGACAAGCGCTATCAGATAATAAAATAGACCCATGTTGCATAGAAATTTGATTGCGTTTTAAATGAAACAAAATTGGTATACTTTTACCAATAAAGGAATCACATGATCTAAAAACATAACAAAATAATAATAATTGAATTAAATTTGTTGTTACAGCTGGGACTCAAATAGTCCCACTGTGGCACATGGGTTCGTGAACGGTACTTGTTAACGCTAGAACTACCGACGATTAAAATATACTTATTTGTATCAAAGAAATCAAAATGATAGATATTTCGAAAAATACCTATAAGGGTAACAATTCTTCATGATCTTAATCTTTTACAAAAAATTGCGAAAAATCCTCAAAAATTCATTATTGTTAATTTCTAAAATTTCTATAAGAAATTATGAACAAGTCATTTTTACTTGTTCGGTAGTTCCAGTGTTAAAGTACATCCTTTCCCCTAAGTCGAGGTGGGACTAAAAATGTCCCACCATGAATTACGGCGCGTCAAAAAGGTGGGACACTTTTAATCCCAGCGTGCCCCAAAGAGTCAAAGAAAGCGCGGTTGCGCTGTTCGGGATTTTTCAACACTGTTTCTTCGATACCCGTTGGAACTCAAACGGTTAAAAAAAAGTTTACAAGTGCAAAGAGTTAAACCGCCACTATATCGCAAAACGGTCGGAACCCGAGTCCCATGGTGTCCGAATCAGGACCTGCCCTTCGTACGATCGCTAAACAAAGGATCTCCCCCGTAGGACACTCACGAGTGGAAGGGTAACGGCGTGAAGATGACACCGGCAGGCTGAAACCTGAGTCCAGGCAGCTCGACGTCGGGCTCGTGATGGATCGCCATGCTCTGCATGGTCGGTACGATGATCCTCTCGACGTCTCTGCTCGCGTTGCTCGCGTCATCCATGGCCGAGTGCCTGCTGTGCTGCGCATTGTCCTCGTTACTATGCTCTGCGCCTCTCCTGATGTTGTTAAAATGTTGCCTGTTGGGATCGACGAACTCGATCGCTGTGCTATTGCCGTACACGTCGATGATAGCCCACAGAGGGCCCCGTGTCTCGACGCCGCCGAAGAACACGCCCTTTTCCTCGCCGTTCACGCCGAAATGAACGTCACCGGCGAACGTGACGTAGTAGAAGAGCACCGTGTCCCTTTCGGCGAACCTCTCGGCCATGGCCTTCGCCCAGTAACCGGGTTTGTTCGTCAAGTCTGGGCAGGCGTACCTTGGCAGGCCGTTTCGAAGGTTGATAGGATCGTTGCTGGTGAAACCGAAGCGTATGACGCCGCTCCAGTTGTCGGAGATCTCGAGAAATTTTACACAGACCTGGAATCAAAAAAAATGTATGGAGGATCGTTAGTTGGTTGCAGTATCGTGCTTGTAGATGTTAGTTTAACGCGTTGGCGCCGGCGTGCATCACCGGTGGGTCACACGCGTCTGTTCCGTGGGACAGCATGCATCACAGTGGGTCACACTTGTATTTCACAAAATAGGTAGTACAAAATAGGTTTATTTTTCAATTCTCAACATAATAAACAGACATTCAATATTATAAAAATAACATAATTATTTAATTTTTTTGTGGGGCGGACCACTAGTTGAAGCGTCGCCGCACGGAACGAACCGCGAATCCGCGCCGGCGTCAACGTGTTAACCCTTTGCGGACTATCGCCGCATATATGTGTTCTACGGGAACCATCAATTTGGCCGAGGAATCCAAATATGCGTTCGGCGAAAACAATTGATAAGCCAAAAATAACTTTGCGCGTGTACTATCTACATATATGTCTATAATTTGACATCTTCGAGCGGTATGAATGAAAATCGCTTAAAGAAACATTTCTGCTGAAATGTGCGCTGGTCATTTTAAGCGACTATCGCGGTAGCGGCTCGGCCCCACGGTACGGTTTACTCAAAATCACGCCGTCCGTAAAAGGTTAACCGATTCGCTGCCAAGCCTAAATTATACGAAGTCATTGCCCATTGCCATTTATATTTTGAGTGTTATTGTTTACCAAAGCTCTGTTATTTCTTGGTGAGAGCAGATATATTATCGTACATAATCATTTGCAAGCATAAAACCAAAGACGAGTATACTCGTCTTGGCAATGCATGACACTCTGCCAAAGACGAGTATACTCGTTTAGCGAATGGGTTAATACTAGGTTCGTGGGCATGGATCGAATCGTTTTCTCAATCAATGGCCTACAAATTGACCATGAGAATCATTTTAATAGGCCAGAGCTACCTGGACGTGTTGACCTTATGTTCTTAGAATTCTTATGAAATTCCTTTCTTTCTTTCTTTTCTTTTTGGTTTTCTTTTTAATTTATTGAGAGCCGTGTGAACTTTATAGAGGTATGTTTATATATTATTTAATGTATGATGTGTTGTTCTAGGTGTGTTGTTAGATTATAATTAGATTGTGGATTTTTATGCGAATTTTTTTAAGAATATAGAATAGTAAAATGAAAGGTAATGCTTTGGTGGAAAATTGTTTCAATTATGGGATATAAAAAGCACTGTGATATTATATTTTGCATATATATATTTTTTTATATTACGTGTAATCTGTGCAATTTTTTTTATTTTAATTTTATTTAATTTTAAATAAAATATTTAATTTTTATATTTTATTTAATTTCTTTAAGACTTTTAAAGATTGTAACCATTTTTTTAAGACTTTATTCACGATTGGGATTAATTTTTAATTATTTGGAATATTGTGATTTTTACGTTCGTTTTTATATTTTTTCACAATAAATTTAGTGTGCGTTCCACAGTGAGTCTTATATTGCAAGGATCACAGTTCTTCGATATTTCTTTGATAATTATATCGACGCGAACGATACTTTTATTCCATCGAACAAATATAAAATGTTCTTGTTGGTTTCAAACTATTTTCGGCGCCCATGAAGAAATATTCGTGTCTGTGTACGATTCACAGACTTTAATCGCACGATTTCGTCGACAACCAGACTCTTTTTCGCTACCAAGTTCGGCCACGTTATGTCACGAGGCTGAACGTGACGAAAATCCTAAAGGCGATAGTTAACGGGGGGAAACAGTTACGAAATATTGAGTTCGAGCCGATGTTCTTTTTCCTAGAAACGAATGTCTCCGCTGGTGGCTTTGTCTTTTAAACGGCCTTTCCTTCACGGTTTACAATTGCCCATCACGATCGACAGAAACAGAAAATTGGAAGAATAGATACACTAATGTCCGTAAATTTGCGGTCGAGTAGAATTTCATCGATGGAACTCTAAAAACTAGTACAATTTGATGAAAATGATAGGTGGATATCTTCTCAGTATCGAAAGCATTCATGATTTAATTTTCTTTTTTTTTTTTAAGGATTGCTAAATTTTATTCTGTTCCTTATTATTTCGAAGAATTTTTCAAATTAATTTTATTAGCGGACTGGAATTTTTTACGCATTTATGGAAGATCTGAATAATATATTTTTGTGGGTGGTCTCAATTCAATGAGCAGACACAGTATATACAGAAAACTAACAAAAAAAAAATAGATAAATACTGAGTACCGTTGTATAAAAAACTAATAAAGTAAAATATCGAGTAATTTTATTCTCCAAGAAATTTCTCTCGCAGAAATTAATATTTTTAGTTTCTTAATATTAAAAATTTATATTTTTGCGAGTGGTCCCAATTCAATGAGTAAAACACTCCACATACAGAAAACTAATAAAAAAGAATACTAATACTATTATATAAGAAACTAAACAGAAAAATATCCAGTATTGTTGTACTAATCTTATTCTACGAGAAACTTTCTCTCACAAATTTATATTTTTGTGAGTGGTCCCAATTCAATGAGTAAAACTCTGTACATACAGAAAACTAATAAAAAAGAATACTAATACTATTGTACAAATTACCAATAAAGGAAAATATCCAGTATTGTTATACTAATTTTATTCTACGAGAAACTTTCTCTCACAAATTTATATTTTTGTGGGTGTTCTCAATTCAATGAGCAGACACAGTATATACAGAAAACTAATAAAGAAAAATACTAATACTATTGTACAAGAAACTAATAAAGAAAAATATCCAGTATTGTTGTACCAATTTTATTCTATAAGAAACTTTCTCTCACAAAAATTAATATTTTAAATTCCTTAATATCAAAAATTAACATTTTTATGAATGGTCCCAATTCAATGAGTAAAACACTCTACACACAGAAAACCAATAAAAAAAAATAAAAAAAATACTGAATACTATTCTACAAGAAATTAATAAAGAAAAATATCCAGTATTGTTATACTAATTTTGTTCTACGAGAAACTTTCTCGCACAAATTTATATTTTTGTGAGTGGTCCCAATTCAATGAGTAAAATACTCTACACACAGAAAACCAATAAAAAAAAATAAAAAAAAATACTGAATACTATTCTACAAGAAATTAATAAAGAAAAATACCGAGTACCGTTGTATCTTATTCAATGACAAATTTTCTCTCACAAAAATTGATATCCCTGTAAGCGGTCCCAATTCAACGAGTAGATACTATAGTGCTCCTAAATATTCTGTTGCCAGTAAGTATGGACGGGTTTCCTATTCGAGAACGTTGACGGCTAAACCGTCGGCCCACGTGAAATAACTTGGCCTCTCTTCAGGGTCGGTTCGATAGACGGAGAAAATGTAAATGACGAGAACCATCGAGCGGAACAACAGTCACCCGATTCTCACAATTAAACACAGCTCTGCTGTATATGATTTGCGCCAGGAAACGATGAAACGCGAGGAAAACGGTGTTTTCCAGCGTGGGGAAAAATCTGCGGCGAGAATCGATTAATTGCATCGACCTCGACAGCTGGTTGTTACGTGCACGGGTTCTAACGTTGAGAGTGTGTTTTCTGCGATTGTTGTTTCTCTAGCGTTATAATAATTTAATAAAAGTTTTCAGAATGTCGATACGTGAGAGTGGAAATTTAATTTTTATTAAGCTTTGTAAGAATGTTGATATGTGAGAATGGAAATTTAATTTTTATTAAGCTTTGTAAGAATGTTTATACATTGAGAGTGGAAATTTAATTTTTATTAAGCTTTGTAAGAATGTTTATACATTGAGAGTGGAAATTTAATTTTTATTAAGCTTTGTAAGAATGTTGATACAAGAGAGTGGAAATTTAATTTTGATTAAGCTTTGTAAGGATGTTGATACAAGAGAGTGGAAATTTAATTTTGATTAAGCTTTGTAAGAATATTGATACACGAGAATGGAAATTTAATTTTTATTAAGCTTTGTAAGAATGTTGATACAAGAGAGTGGAAATTTAATTTTTATTAAGCTTTGTAAGAATATTGATACACGAGAATGGAAATTTAATTTTTATTAAGCTTTGTAAGAATATTGATACACGAGAGTGGAAATTTAATTTTGATTAAGCTTTGTAAGGATGTCGATACACGAGAAAAATTTAGAGAAGAAAATTAATTATTATATTTTAGATATAATACTTTAAATAAGAATTTTGGTAAATAATTTTTATTCTTGTAACCTGATGGGTGAAATGAAATATTTTAATTTTTTAATTTTGTATTTCAGATGTTTTCTTAGGATAAAAATAAGTCGAGGGAAAAGTATTATAATAAAACAGTAGATGTACGAAATTGAACATATTTGAATGTTCGTATTGAAATTGCGAAATTTACCTTTTCTCCGACCCGTACAGGCCGTGCACTGAATGTGATGCCCCTGCAGAAGCTTTCGTATCTTCTGGCGATGGTTCCGCCATTGCAGAGTCTGATATTCTCACCGTGAACTTGATGGAACGTCAGAGGTGGCAAATTGTTGGTGCCTGCATTGGATGATCTCGGTGCTGTAACAATAAAATAAATACCACACGTTAGTTCAATGAATACTACCTATTTTAACGATAATCAACTTAAAAAAAAACAATAATAATAAAATTCAGTATATATCCCTTTCCTACAATTTTTTAATAATAAAATTCACTATCTATTTCTTATCCCACTCCTACAATTTTTTAATAATAAAAATCACTATTTATTCCTTTCCTACAATTTTTTAATATTAAAATTCACTATTTATCCCTTTCCTACAATTTTTTAAGAATAAAATTCACTATTTATCCCTTTCCTACAATTTTTTAATAATAAAATTCACTATCAATTTCTTATCCCACTCCTACAATTTCTTAAGTTCCAAAGCATTACATTGAAAACTTAAAGTATCATTTAGGAACGAGAAAAAACAATTATTTTATTTACTTAGTTAATTTGCTTCGTCTTAAAGTAAAAAAGAAATTCAATTAACGAAGATATAAAATTCAACATGAAACATAAACTCTCAATAAAATTACACGTGTCGCCAAATTTCCTCAACGCATTCCAAAATAGAATACAATAATATTCAAAAATAAGAATATTCAAGAAAATTCTAACCATTCCCAAGAATCAAAACAATCTCCAAAAATTATATCTCGGTTTGACACTTATAATACTAACTGCAATTTAATAAATTCTATCACAAAGCGTACTCCATACCAGAACTACCAAAACGATCAAACTCGCCAATTAACAATCCACAAAAATTTTATAAATTCATCACACCGTATTTTACAGCATTATCCTCGATTTTCTATATTTAATACAATCTACCTTTCACTTCGATTTCTTCGATACAAATATACTTCGATCGTAGGTAGTTCTAGCGTTAAAAGGAAGAAGACACACGTGTCTGTTTCCAACAACTCAAAAAGGGACCGCCAAAGGTGGAAACCAGGGTCAATCGACATCCTCGACGAAGGATTTAAATCAAATTACACGATTTCCCAACGAAATTCCTCCAAGATAATGGACGGTGCCACCCAGCGAACAATCCGTCGAAATAAACTCCGACTTCCTTTAACTTTCGTTCGCACACATTTACAAAATACTCTCTATAATTATGTTTTGAAACTGTTCGGGGGAAAAGCTTTATGACCAGCGGGAAATTCCTTGGAGGCAGCCGCTTTGCACGAAACAAAAGCGGCCAAGGAAAGAGAGACGGTGAAACGTGGAAGGTATGATGGAGAACAGAGAACGGGGATAGATGGAATTCGATCGAGAAACTGAAATGCAAAACCACCTCTCGTGGCAGCTCGAGCGTTTCCACTTCGGTATTTCATAACTCCGACTCGCCGATCTGGAATGCGAGAGTTCTGGCAGGATATTCCCAGGCTGCGTATAGGGTATTCCCAGCCGGTGACCGGAAACGCCGCCATTCCCGAAGATCCATCCAAGATGGAGGCTCGATCGATTTTGTCCGAAGTTTTTAACACTAAAACTAGCGAGGATCGAAGTAGACCTTTTTGTATCTCGAGAAATTAAAATGATAGGTGTTCTAAGAAATGCGTAACGCGAGGAAAAGAAATCTTTGTGTATATTTTTTATAGAAAATCGTGAAAAATCGTGAAAAATCGCCAAAATTGTATTGTTGTAAGTTTATAGAATTTTTAGGAGAAATTGGAAGGTCATTTTAACCGCTTCGGTAGTTTTAGTGTTCAATTTTTTTTTTTAGATGATTGTTGGTTTTTCTTGCGTGTGGTACTTTATAGTATAAATATAGTATGATATTGTAATATTAATTATATTGTATAGTAAAATATAAAATATTTTGTTCTTCGCTGATGATTGTAGAAAAAATTGTCGAAGAATCATATGAGAGAGAAAAAATTGCTTTTTTAGCTGGTGATCGTAAGAAAAATTGTCAAAGAATTATTCGAAAGAAAAAAAAATTACTTTTTTGTTGGAACTGGATGATTTTTGTTTAATTATTAATTACAATAAAATATAAAACATTTTTCCTTCGCTGGTGAATTAAAAAAATTGTTAAAAAGCCATTCAGACAGAGAAAACATTGGTTTGTAGAAATAGTGATACTTTCGGTATCTCTGATTCTAATGAAATTATAATTAATAGGTTAATTTAGTATCTGGTATTAAAATTAATTTGTCTATTTTATTTCTTCCGAAATGATAATACCGTGTCTGTGGAAACTTTTTATCCGAGTATCTGGGTTAACTAATTTAATACTATTGATATAATTTTGTAGTTTGGTATAAGCTGATAGCGTTCTTTAAAACTGTTTGGTATCTTATCTGCTTTGTGTAAAATATAATTAATTTATATTTCTAGATACTTTGAATTTTACATGACAGCTTAATGTTAAAGCTGGGGGGAAACTGATAAGGCCCGATCAGTACAGTTATGTTCAGTGTGAGAGACATACAAGATAGTATTTTATCTATTCTGTTCATGGTACAACTAATTAGAAGTAAGAATTATAGCACAGTGGCTTAATTAAAAGATAACACAATTACATTGTATTTAATGTTATACCAGCGTAGAGAATATTAAATGATAATATTTAAACATCTTAATATCACTTACAATATTTCTCTTAAATACACCTTATTTTTACACAATTTTCCAGATGAAATAATTATAAAATAATTCTTAACAAATCTACACTATATCCTCCACTTTTAAATTATTCCTTCAAACTCCACTATCAATCTCACCAAAGAAAAAAAAAATCACACACAATTCTTCGCCAAGGATTTCCAACAATTTCCAAAGTATCACACTGATTTGCACTAAAAAACTAACCTCCTAAATAATTACAATTAAATTATATTCCAAGAAGCGATCACATAGTTCCAATAATTACAATTAAAAAAAAGATCAACCAGCAAAGGATCTCAAAATTAAATTAAAAAAAAGTAAAAGAATCACTAAAAATTCCTCACAAAGAATTCTCAACAATTTCCAAAGTATCACACTGATTTGCACTAAAAAACTAATCTCCCAAACAATAATAATTAAATTATATTCTAAGAAGCGATCACATAGTTCCAATAATTACAATTAAAAAAAAGATCAACCAGCAAAGGATCTCAAAATTAAATTAAAAAAAAATCACTCAAAATTCTTCACAAAGAATTCTCAACAATTTCCAAAGTATCACATCAATTCGCACCAAAAAACTAATCTTCCAAATAACAACAACTAAATTATCTTCCAAGAAGCGATCACATAGTTCCAATAATTACAATTTAAAAAAAAGATCACCCAGCAAAGGATCTCAAAATTAAATTTAAAAAAAAAAGGTAAATAAAATATCGAAAGAAACGTGGACCACAACCGTTACGAGCGACGGCCCAGTTCCGACTGACTATCGATATGCGCACGAAGGCAGTGTGTATCGCAGCCGATATCGTACGTGCGCCACGCACCGGAAACCGCACGCTACACGAGCGGAAGCGGCCTCGGTCGCAAGGAGCATATCGGCCGATACGCTTTCTCCGCGAGCGGATGCGCGCCGAAAAGCGCCGTTAACAATGACCGGGAACAGGAAGCGTGCGCCACTCCTCGACTTCTGGTGGCTTCCGTCGTTTCCTACGGTTCGCCATTGATACCACTGCGAGAGTGCAAATTTAACCCAGCTGCCGGATAACCGTTTCGCGGTCGTCGTTTGTCCAGATTAAATACGAAACTGACCATCGTGAAATCATCGTGAAAGGAGAACGCTTGCATGAATTTTTAGCAACTTCCTCTTTCATTTATCCTTTTTTTTTTTAAATTATTAGACATATTTTTTCTTCTTTTCTGAAGAGTGTGGTTTTTTTTTAAAAGTCCATTTGCATCACAAAGCGAAATATTGCGTGAGTCTGCTCCGTATCAATAATCTCTGCATCTGTTGAATAAAGATCTTTGCGCTAAGAAGTTGATATTTATTAACACACTGCGTACGGAACACGAGATATCTCGTTTTAATGTTTTTTCATAGTATCGGGGACGCAAGAAATTAAAAGCAGATTTTTTTGCTACGTTACCAAGACAACCAAGCCATATTTTTTTTTTTCTTTTTTATTTGAGAGTTTATTTTAGAGTGGTCACGTTAACATTGAAGTCATTAATGACCACTGAAGAATACACGAGTAGCTATTACAATGTTATTCGAAGTAATGCTTTCGAAAGATATACATTTTGCTTACAGAGAATTTAGAATTTACCTAGTATTTACCTTATGACAAATAATCAGCGAAATAAATGTATGTAAAAATTCCGAAAGAGTAGAAAACACTCGGTCAATATTGCCGCTACATCGATAAGTCTGTGTCGATCGCGCATCGTACCTTATAAAGTGTTTCACCGTTGTACGTTTTGTTATTTCAAAGTCCACGTTTTAATTTACGAGGAAGCAATTTTTTAATTATTGTACAAAATAGACCCTGATTCTAAAAAAGTAACAAAAGAAAAATGTATACGCGTTGTACAAAGCTTTTTCGCAGCATTCAAAAATGTGCGGGCGAAGTGTCGTACGCGATGTGTTAACACTGATATTTTATATTTATATTTATCAATTATTCTTTAGTATATTATCCTTTGTGCTCTGATATTTATTAAATGAATATTTTAATTTAGACAAATTATTAATGTGTTGAATTATACATAGTCACTCGCATAAGCTTTGTGACGAGTTGTGCATCACCTTTTAAATTACCAGACCTTGTAATTTAAAAGGTGATGCAAATAGAGTCAATTTATGTGTTATTATGTCGAGTATCGTTTGTTTTTTCTTTTTTCTTTTTCGTAATAATAATAATCGTACGCTAATTTCGCCTAAAACCAATTTTCCGCAACGATCCTTAATTCCTTGCGCCCCGACTTCCTGTGCACACTATGCTCCGGCATAACTCATTCATGCGACTTAATTAGTCACCAGGGACTCTAGAAAAATCCCATGGAACGGCAAGAAGTTGCGCTAGCATTAACTCGAGCCGCGATTAATCCGCTAACGAACCGAAACCGCGACTCTTGATCAGCCAAAGCGGTCACGATCCATGGATCAGTGGCAAAAATAACATTCGAACGGATGCAGGTTTCTCACGCTCCGGCTAAGGCGCGTATTATGAACCAGTCCTCCGATCGATTGTAATTTATAATTCCTTCGTCACCCCAGCGAGAGCGTTTTTTCTTCTTTTTTTTATCTCTCGGTACCGTTATCTCCTAACGCGCCATTTTTACGCGATTCAAAGGAAATTGAGCAACCGAAATAGCAAACGAGACACTTAAAAAAATAAATTATTTTTCTGCAGTAGAAAAAAATATGAAATTGAGGTGTTAGAATATCAGAATAATTTATTTCAATCGTTAACCCTCTTTACAGTCCTATGGCGAGCCAGACTCGACATTTTACTTCCATTTTTTTCTGTTTCGGAATAAGTTATATATTCTTCCATAGTAAAATTTAATTTAATAGAAAATTTTCTATCTAGATAATAATACTGGTTACGATAATTTGAAAATTTAGCCAAACTATTGACACTTTTTAACACGTTAAGCGCCCGATTTAAAAAAGTACCTTATAATTTACGAATGTGTTTTATTAACATTTTGACTTTGATTCATATCCAAAATCGAACGGTTGTGTGAGGACGCATATATGGGTTCGTAGCGCTGAAAGTGTTAACCCTTTGCAATCCGTAGGCGCCGCTATTGCGCCATATCGAGCCTTTATCGGCTCTTATATTACAAAATACAAATATCAAATTGTATTTCTTTTATCACAAACTACATTAATTAAATAAATAAATTTATAATAACATAAATTTACAACAGATCTTTTTTTTAGTAAAACAGAAGTTCATTTTTCGGATGCTCCAACGCAAAAATGGAGTTGCTGCACTCTTGAGTAAAAAAAACGCTCGGACTGCAAAGGGTTAAACCTTTCTGCAACAAAGATGAAAATATCCAGAAATTCGCCAGCGAATTAGCGACCCGTCACGCCGCCAGGGAATCGAAATAACAAAAATAGCGAATGAAATACAGGAAACCTTTCAGGAAAATTTCTAATCGAATAAAACGAACCTCATCATCATCCATCGCGTCTTACTCTGGGACGATTCAATTCCACCGGATGGACAACAGTTGGCGCGCGACGATCGGTCGATTTCACGCGGGAACCGCTCCGAGATTCAAACCGAACGGGACACTCGGTCGCTAAGAGTTCCCGGACGATTATCCACGCCGAGGCGTGTTTCCTCGACGCGGTTTCCTAGGCGATGTTCGTGTCGCGATTCACCGTGGGAATCCGTAGAGGTTTACCGTTGCACCTCGTCGTCGTTCTCGTTCGTTGTACCGTCAAACGAACCGTGATTCCATTTAGACCCTCGGTAATCGTCGCCTACTCGGTTGTCGGGGGTGGTTTCACCGCGAACGGAACCTTTTCCTGGTCTAGTTACAGGTTCGATCGAACAATTGGGTAAGGCGTGAGAGAAATTGATGAGAAGAATTCTGGAATAGACCCTTTACTCTCCACTTACCTAATGTGTCTTTAACACAGAATTGAAACAAGAAAATTCACGAAGCAACGTTAGATATTTTATACATATTTTTTAAAAATTAGAAAAAATTAGTTATCCAAAGGAAAATTCAATTGGGTCAAAAACAAGAATTCTGGAATAGACCCTTTACTCTCGTTTTTGACCCAATTGAATTTTCCTTTGGATAACTAATTTTTTCTAATTTTTAAAAAATATGTATAAAATATCTAACGTTGCTTCGTGAATTTTCTTGTTTCAATTTTGTGTTAAAGACACATTTTTATCAATAGGAGGAATTTTTTTAGCGAAACGAAAGCATACTCGAGTCAATACTCAAATTAGAAGAATAAAGAAAAGTATTTGTTAACTCTCTATGGGACCGTGTGTGACTACCGATGATTAAAATAGACCTATTTGTGTCCAAAGAAATAAAAACGATAGGTATTCTAAAAAAATACATAACGTAAGGAGAAGAAATCTTTAGCTATATTTTTCACAGAAAATCGCGAAAAATTGTCCGAATCGTTCTAAATTTATGTAATTTCTAGCAGAAATTAGAAGCCGGGTCATTTTGACCGCTTTGGTAGTTTTAGTGTTAACCCTTTGCCCTATAATCATGAATCACACTCGTGGCGCCAATTCTGGTTAAAATACAATGAAAACACACAATATTTATGATAAAGTTCAATTTTAACTTTAACCCTTTGCGGTCGGTGTCCCCGTACATTTTGAAATCGTCGTAGAAGTCGATGTCCCCGCAGCGGGAACATTCGAAAATCGCAAAAATGACAAAACACTATCTTATGCCTCGTAATTCAAAAGTTTCGGTCGATTTACGAGATAACAATCTACGATTGTTCACAGAAATATCCATATATTGACTTTAACGCGTTCGCGACGGGCCCTGATTTTTGTGCCTCCGCCTTGGGGCGGCGCTGTTTTTAGTACTTTCACCCATCTGGTGGGGTTGATTTAAATTAATCGTATACCACTTGTTTGACCATTGTCTATTTATTATGCACAAAACAATCGAAATAAAGACACACGTTGTTGCTTCTGTCAGATCACGACAGTAAATAGTTTTTTTATGTATATAAAGTTGTAAATAAATTTATTAATTACAGTAATCATTTGTGTAAATACTATGATGCGAAAATAGCTCATGTACCACCGGTGGCTCATCCCGCCCCATGGAACAGACAAGAATGTACCGCCGGTGGTACATGAGCTATTTTCGCATCATAGTATTTACACAGATGATTACTGTAATTAATAAATTTATTTATTAATAATTAATATAAAATAACCCGTCGCGAACGTGTTAAACCGCGTACGGAAAAGTAATTGCGAAACGCTAGATTTGCTCCAACCTGATGGTACTCCCAAAAGCGAAATCTGCCGATCGCAAAGGGTCAACCCATTGACTGGCAGGCATATTTAGAGCGTCTTGCCCTGGACGCCAAGCTTTTATTTTAAATACATGAAATTTTACAAAATATAATAACATTAAGTTACCGATATAATATTGTAATGGCATTTACAGTAATTTTGATTGAAAAAAAAAAAAAATACTAATAATTCTTAACTGAAATGGCCATTTGAAATTAATCTAAAATTGCAGCGCACACTACGAGATATCTCGTAGCTGGCAGTCAATGGGTTAACTGTAATTTAAATTTACAAGAATTGAAAATTAGCGAATACAAAATACGTGTAATTTTTCAATACTTTGCGTTTGACGGAGCGTCAAACGCGTGAATAACTATTGCTAATATGCATCAAGATTGAAGAAATGGTAAGCGAAGGGGTTAATCAAAGGATCTGTCTCGGTAGCGAGTACGCGTTTCGAAAATTTGTAGATCGATCTCGAAACGGATCGTCGATCAACTGAATTCGCGAAGGTGCTTTGACGATTGCGCCTGGGTCATCGTCGATCATCGCGAATCTGCCCTCTTGACCTCGACCCTATCGATCCCGATGAACGACGCGGGAACGTGAACACCGTTAATAAGCGTCACACATGCTCGAGGAGCATTTAACGTATCCATGTGATCCTATGAGAGCGAGGCAGATCGGATACACCGAAGATCTATGATCCAGCTACGCCCGACAAAGGGTGTTTTTCAATTACCTAACGATATTCCGTGTCTGCTAATTAATTATAATGTGTTCCGTCGTTGCGTTGCGCAACAGCGATTATTAAGTTCCTGCATGCGAAATGAAGTTTCTTTGAAGTTACTAAAAAGGAACTGGTTTCATTTTTTTTTTAACACTCTGAGATTGAACCAGGAGTCTAAGTCTTCGCGTAAAATGTAATACGTGCCATTTTTCCGTGTTATGCAAATTACTGGCTTCATTATCCAGTTACTTCAAATTGGCCCTTTAGACTCGAGAGTATATTTTGCGGAATGATTTTTAACATTAGAACTACCGGTGATTGAAATAGAGTTATTTGTAGCAAAGAAATTAAAATGAAAGGTATTTAAAAACATATCTATAATAAGGGTAACAATTCTTTGCATATATTTTTTACAAAAAGTCGTAGAAAATCCTCAAAAATACATCGTTGCAAATTTATAAAATTTCTGTAACAAATTATGAACCAGGCATTTTGATTGGTTCGGTAGTTCTAGTGTTAAAATCATTAAGATTCGCGTTAACACTAGAACTACCGAAGTGGTCAGAATGACTGGTTTACGATTTTTTATTTAGATTCTATAAATTCGTAACGGTGCATCTTAAAAAATTCTTTCCGATTTTCTGCAACGATCGTGAAGGAAGATTTATTTCGTTTGGATTCTATATTTTTTTTATGTATTTATCATTCTGAATTTTTTAGCAGAGATAAGTATACATTAATCGTCGGTAGTTCTAGTGTTAACCCTTTGCACTCGAGAAGCGACTCTTGCTCACCACTTGGATTAATATAATTATTGTAATGTTAGATTAAGAAATACAGACTGTGATTAATTAGTGTAATATAATTATTTTACTTCGATTTTTCGTGTATTTTTACATTATACAAGACCTAATATTTAATCTTAACCCTCTATGGCTTTGTGTGACTTAAAAGTTACAAATTAATGTACCTGTATTTGAAAAAATTTGTTTCATTTAGTTATCACTGTACTACTAAATTTGAGTACTGTATTACTGCAGGGATACCACGATTCATCTATAGCAATTATTACTTTAAGAATTTTTGAATCGAAGCGAAAAACTGTAATCAATCGTAATTTTTCCTGTGATAAGTAGACATAATTCGGGCTATAGAGGGTTAAAAATAATGTTACACGAGAGCTACAGAAATTAATAATGATTGCTTTATTGAATTTAATTAAATATGTATACAAAATAAATTATAAATATAAAGTAAATTTCTCCAAATCAATCTTTTCTCCAAAAGACAAAATTCGGGCTATAGAGGGTTGAGCTTGGTAATTCTGCTTTGTGCGATATTTTAGAAAGCACTCGTCAAAATCCATTCTCTGTTCCTCGGGATAAGTATCGCAAAAATTGCGTCTTTCGAGTGCAAAGGATTAAGCGAAGTTACAAAATTTAGGATTCAATGTTCGCTATTTTCTGCAAGAACATGCATTTGCATAAGTATCAGCAGCCTTAAGCAGGTTCTATCGGTCTTACAATGTGGCTATTTTTCTGCGTCCGACTTTCGCGGCCGCGAATCCCGAAGCTTCGTGATCCTGACAAATTACAATTCCCGCGGGCAGGTCGCAATAAAGCCCGGCTAATTTTTCCCTGGTCTCTTCCAGGCGTGTTCACTCTTGGATGAAATTGAGCTACGTTCCGGAACCGGTTGGCGCGGGCTGAGCAGACCGAATCGGGGCTGTTCGAGAAATCGAAACGGGGAAAAGGTGTGTTTTCAGTTGGTGGAACGTTTGATTGAGAAAAGTAATCGGGATTTTTTAGTTAATAAAAGTTTTCGCACCTTTATTGTAATATTTGTAGTTTTTAAGTTTTTTAAGTTTCGCGGGACTATTGCGAAAACTTAAGTGTTGTTTTGGAAGGAAAAAAGAATTAGAAGTGTTTGTGATTTTTTATCTCGGTTAGTTTGCTTCGATTTAAGATAAAAAGAAAAATTGAACGGATGGAAATATTAGAACTTAATTTTGAAGAGAATTATACGTGTCGTAACGCAAGATGCGTTAGTAAGCGTAATTAAGCTACGATCGGACATTAGATTCTGTAATTTGTATTTTAGTATGAAATAGAAATCTGGTAGCTGTATTTAAATTTTTGAGCGGTAGTACGATAGTAACTGTTTGAAGTGGGGCAATTTTTAATGTTTTATGATTAGGTTGTATGTTAGAAATTTATATTTTTACGAGTGGTCTCAATTCGATGAGTAGAGATAAATTTTAGTGAAATGAAACAAACTGGAATATCAATAGCAATCAAAGTATTATTAAATAAAGTTATCAAGCACATTATTTACATTAACACTAAAACCACCAAATATTAAAATACACGTACTTGTACCAAAGAAATCAAAATGAAAAATGAATCAAAAAATTCCGAATACAAAATAATACAAAATAATACAAAATAATAAATCTTCATTTATATTTTTAACAGAAGATCAAGAAAATGTATTTCTACCAAAGAAATCAAAATGAAAAATGAATGAAAAAATTCCAAATTCAAAATAATACAAAACAATAAACCTTCATTTATATTTTTAACAGAAAATCGAGAAACCGTATTTCTACCAAAGAAATCAAAATGAAAAATGAATGAAAAAATTCCGAATACAAAATAATAAACCTTTATCTATATTTTTAACAGAAAATCAAGAAAACGTATTTGTACCAAAGAAATCAAAATGAAGAATGAATGAAAAAATTCCGAATACGAAGTAAAACAAAACAATAAACCTTAATTTATATTTTTAACAGAAGATCGAGAAAAAATTCCCAAAATTAAAATAATAACCAGAGAGTAAATCTATGAAATTCCTAGAAGAAATTACGAATCGATCACGGTAGATCGATCTGGTAGATTCTAGCGTTAAATAATTTTTTTTTTAACATCTCTACGAGTCATCGAACCACCGTCAACGAAGAATAACGCGTCTGTGATCACAGCGGATTAATCTCGAGTGCGTTTTGCCAGGATCGATCGATCGTTCGCGTAAACCGCGAGTCAATGAGAGTCTACGCTAGTAATTGGTCTATGCCCGCGCCTATGTTGCCATTCGCTGGTTCATCTCGTGGGAAACTCGTGACACACATTTGCACGGAAGTGTACCTCTCGTGGATCCTTGCATCTGATGCGTACACTGCGCGCGCGCGCGCACGTGTTAAAAGATCCTGCGATCTAGCCGCTGGATCTTCTATGGATCCAAAGAATTCTGTGCTACCGAACGACTACGCCTCGAATGTATTTAATTATTGGAAGACCAAATAAGGCTGAAGAATCATCCACAAAATTTTAACCCATTGAAACATCTTTTATTTCTTTTTTCTTTCTTTTTTTTGTTGGATATTGAAAAATAATCTAATTTTTCTTATTAACACATTCGCGATCGCTGACGTGAATTCGCGTCTTTTAAAATTTTATTCCTGATTTTAAATTCAGCATAATAATAACAAGTGGTCTATTGTCTATCTGTAAAGCAAGTGTACAAATTATGAAAATCTTTTTATTTTAATACTAGAACTACCGACGATTAAAATAGACTTGATACTTATTTTTATTTGTCTTATTATTTAGTTATCTTATTATTTATTTCCTTATTTTTACTTATCTTATTATTTATTTCCTTATTTTTACTTATCTTATTATTTATTTACTTATTTTTAGTTATCTTATTATATCTTTACTTATTTTATTCACTTATTTTTTCAAATACTTATATCACGGGTAATAATTCTTTGTGCATATTGTGTCTAAAAAATTATAGAAAATCTTAAAAAATTTATAAAATTTCTATGTTAGAGTTATAAAATTTCTATGTAAGTATTTCTTTGATACTTTAAAACAAATTTTATCATTTTTATCCTCGCTTCAACAATATAAGTTTGCGGCAACCAGCTTCAGAATTTCATTATTTTCGCCGATTCTCAGTATTTAGAAACGGAAAAAATTTTCCGGTCGCGAATGTGTTAATTTTTATTATTTAAATATTGTGTCATTTTTTTTGTTTTTGTTTTTTTGTATCACATAAATTTATGTGATAAGTTCAAGAATAATGGTCGCCTTTTTTAAAACAACCAATACATCGTAAATTTAATTAATACCTAAGCAAAAAAAATATATATATTAGCTAAAATAAATATATGTGAATTTATAACATTAATATTAACCCTTTGGCAAACGAACGAAGAAGAATTTCCTTGTTCCAAACGACAATTACAGGTGGAACGAGGTATAATAGAAAAGGTGCTTCGAAACTGCTCCGTTTTTTGCCGAACTAAAACCTATCACTGAAACGCTACGCTTAAAGGGAAAGTGGAACTTTAAAAGTGAAACTAAGAATAAATACATAAATACCGTGAATTTATTTGGTACTACAACCGTGAAACAATGTTAGCGATGAAAGTATCAATCAAACCTAATAATTTCCGATTCGTTATTCGTCAAATAACAATAATCGAGTTGCAACTGATACATCTTTACATTTCTTAACGCGCTTGAACGTTAACGTTACGAAAATTTCTCGTATTTTATACTTCAATACTTGAAAAGGTAAAAATAGTGAACAACGACGCATGAATACTTTTAAAAATTATCTTCTTAACTCAAACCTCAAATTATGATCTATCTGTAGAATACAAAATTATTCTTTAAAGTACTTACATAAGTAAGAATTTATTCTAATTCTATTTCGTAGCAAGATTTACAAAAATCAAGCACCGTCGTCAATGTGTTAATATTCGAATAAAATCGAATAAAAAATTCAGGAAGAAAAGAATATTTTAAACTCGATTTAGCAGAAATGAAATATTTGTGAGGTAACAAATGTTATTGTAATTATATTAAACGGAAAATGCAGGGAGAATAATTTTTAAATTTAATATCAGCAACGCAACACCTTCCCCTGAAGGTTTCAATCTTAACTTCCTTCGACAGCGATAAGCGATCCTAAACATTTCATTTATAACATACAGACTCTCCAACAGCAATTTAAAGCCAGAATACCACGTTACACGTCGCTACACCTACCATTATCACCGTGCCAAAGTGAAAGTAATTTGTTGCATAGGGAGTCGGGCGCTAATGTAACAATGCCCGACCGCCTTCGCGATGTGAACGCGATGTCCTTTGCACGATGTAAATAAACGGAGCCTTGACCGAGCTAGCACCCTCGCCTACATTGATTCTAATAAGTTTCCATCGGGTTATCTCGTAAGTAATTCAAGCATTCGAAGAACTCGACCAGGGTATAAAAAGAAATATGTTACGAAAGAAATTACTGTGCGAAGAAAGAAAAATGTTTTAATCGTTCATGATTGTAGATACATTTTTTTTTACTCGTATTGGTTATTGGATTTTGTTGGGAATATTAATTGTTGATAATTAATAGATATTTAGATTGAAGATATTTCGTTCTCAAATTTTAGATTGATGATTGGAAAAACTTTTGAAATTAATAATTGAAATTAGATAGTTTCAAATTTCTGAAACTCTTGAAATTAAATAATTTAAAATTTCTGAAACTATTGAAATTAAATAATTTCAAATTTCTGAAACTATTGAAATTAAATAATTTCAAATTTCTGAAACTATTGAAATTAATAATTGAAATTAAATAGTTTCAAATTTCTGAAACTCTTGAAATTAAATAATTTCAAATTTCAGAAACTCTTGAAATTAAATAGTTTCAAATTTCTGAATCTCTGGAAATTAATAAAATCATATTGAATTTATAAAAATTTCAAAATTTATTTAGTAAAAAATAGAATAGGAGTGTAAACGAAAATATGAAGTAATAATAATACAAAGTTTTGTTTCGACAAGATTGAAAACAAGAAAAAAGGGAATCGCGAACCCAGCAATTTATATCCGACACGAAAATAAATAACAGGTTTAAGCACAATTTTTTCCATTTTTTTATCTTATTTAACACGCATGAAAAATCGCTAATACAAAATTGCACTCAATTGATGCATCCTGATTCTTGGTTCGATGAACCCTTTTTATAGCGAAGGAAAATTGACGTGATAAAAAAAGTGCTCGGTAAATGATGCTCGTAGACAACAGCTTATTACGTGTTACTCTACGATTTAGCGTCGATGACTGAACGAGAGAAAATTGAAGGGTTGAATAAAAGAGTAGTCCCTCTGGAACTTTAATTTAAAACAGATTTATAAATTGAAAATGTTTATAATTTGATATGTTGTTAGTCCTGTAACTACAGAATAGATAAAAATCTACCATTTCCATTCTCATTATTGGAATCGTTTTTAATTTGTGTTATTAATTGTACTATTAAAAAAATATTAATTATTAAACTGCACATTTTTATACGTTTGTAGAAAATTTAAAGATGCTAAATTACATAAATTATGCAATAAATTACATAAATAATGCTAAATTATACAGAATGAAAATACTAAATTATACGTAATATGAAAAAAAAACTCTGAAATCATAGTACTTTTTGTAATACTTGCTAGGTAAAATCATTTTCTACTTTCTTTACTGTATTCTCAAAAAAAAAAAAAAAAAATTTACATAAAAATCCGTAGTCTATTCATTATAACACCTAACAAATAAAAAAACTACCCACCTAATATTAAACCTACTTCTCAAAAACACAAATCTGCCTAAAAATCCACAGTCCGCTCATTACAACACCTAGCGAATAAAACAACTACCCACCTAATAATAAATCGAATCCTCAAAAACACAAAGATACAAATCCACAGTCCACTCATTACAACACCTAGCGAATAAAACAACTACCCACCTAATATTAAATTGAATCCTCAAGAACACAAATTTGCCTAAAAATCCACAGTCCACTCATTACAACACCTATCAAATAAAACAACAGCCCACCAAACATTAACCCAACTTCTCAAANACCTAATATTAAATTGAATCCTCAAGAACACAAATTTGCCTAAAAATCAACAGTCCACTCATTACAACACCTATCAAATAAAACAACAGCCCACCAAACATTAACCCAACTTCTTAATACCACAAATCTGCCTAAAATCCCACAATCCACTCGTTACAACACCCAACAAATAAACCGACTACTCTCCTAATATCAAACCAACTTCTCCAAAACACGAACAAACATGTACAAATCCCCTCCACTAATTACCCGCAAACCTATAATACCATCTCCGAACCGTTCTCCAAACAGCCCAAAGCTTCACCAAACCCAAACCACCTTACAATTCCTCGAAACAGCTCCATTCCCTGCCCATCCGATCACCCATCCACGATCCAACCCGCGTCCACATAAACCTACAATTTCACCAGCCGCGGAGGATCGCTGAACCAACAACCAACAACCCGACCGGCAATCCTTCGCCTCGCTCGGAGCAACGAAAACCTCCAAAGGTTCCTCCGAGCAGCCGGATTACGCTCCTCTTTCAACGAGGCCGTCTCGAACCGCTCGAATCGGCCACTCCAGGTACTGTTAAGCAGCGCTGCCACGCCGAGGAAGTTCCAGTAATGTTCTCGGCGTATGTCGAGAGAAGCGTAGTACACAGAGCCAGGAGGGGCCTTGTTCCCACGCCCGACGCCGTGATCTTTGCCGAGCTACTTAGTCCTCGGCTAGAACGGGCCAGACCTCTCTCTCTCTCTCGTCCTCTCTCGAGATCTATGGTCGTTCCGCTGCCTGACTCACCGAAAGGTGAGCGATCCTCTCCGTTCCACTTGGCGTCGGGCCTCTCGCTCTGCTCCTGTCGCTATCCTGAGACCAGAGGATACCTCTTTTCCTGCCCGGCGACGACTATGTGGGTTACGTAAGGTGGCAACGCGCGAGCCTCGCGGCACGTTCGAGTAATAATAACGCGTGTATATGCGCGGACCGAGTGAACGGGAACGGGAGCAGAGGGGTGGGAGGTCCTGAGAGTAGGAAGTCTGGATTTCAACCCTCGAGGGACTGGTTGGGAACGAGAGTGTACTGTTATTGGTCGCGGGTGATTTGGAGAGAAAAATTGAGAGGGTTTGAGATTGGTATAAGTGCGCTGGAAGTAAAAAATTTAGGCACTAGAGTATCGAATTATTAGGTTGGAAACTATGGAACGGCCGTTTTTTGTTTAGTCTGTGTTCAGCTGCGGCTGAGAGAGATACGTTTGTAAGGTGCGCTCGATATTTTTATTTATAAAGCTTAG